>PVJX010023816.1:0-28802 GCA_004027295.1 Dolichotis patagonum | reverse complement strand
TTGGTGTTCATGAAGTTCTTCAGCTGTTCTTTGTCATGGAAGTATCTTATTTCTCCATCCATTTTGAAGGACAGTTTTGCAGGGTATGTCAGTCTGGGTTGGAAGTGGTTTTCCTTTAGGATCTGAAACACTTCACTCCATGCTCTTCTTGATTTCATTGTTTGTGTTGAGAAGTCTGCCATGATTCTGATAGGTTTTCCTTTATAGGTGTTCTCTCTTCTCTCTAACAGTTTTTAGTATTCTATTCTTATGTTGGATTTCTGGGATAGTGATTATTATGTGTCTAGGTGTAGTTTTATTTATCCAGATGTCTGTTTCTCTTCTCATGTTTGGGAAGTTTTCAGCTATTACTTCTGTAAATATCCTCTTGATATCATTTGGGCTGTCCCCTTCTTTTTCATTTATCCCTATTAATCTTATGTTATTTTTCTTTGCATCATCTTGCAGGTGTTGAATTGTTATTTCCTGATCCTTTGTTATTTTTAAAAGATCTTGTCTTTCCTGCTTACTGGCTGCAATCTTATCTTCGAGGCCTGAAATTCTATCTTCACTTTCATTGAGGCGGTTTTTACAGCTTTCAATAGAATTTTTGATTTCCTGTATATCTCTTTGAATCTGCTCTATGCATTCTGTTTGTTTCTTATATTGTTCTTTGAGGGATTCTATCTGTTTGCTTTGTTCCTCTAATTTTTTAGCTGTGTTTTCTCTAGATGCGTTCACTATTTCTTTCACTGTTTTTATCAATTCTTCTTTTACCTGGGCAAGTATTTCTGGTTTGAATTTCTCCATTGCTTTCCCTATTTGCATATTTATTTCATTTGATATCATTTGAGACATTTCAGGTGTATGGCTTCTTTTTTCTTCTATGTACACTGCTTGTAAGCTTTCTTGGAGAGGGCTAGGGCTTTGAACCTGCCTTTTGGTCTTTCCTTTTGTCATTTTTCTATATTTCTTTACTTTGAGCGGTGTTCCAAAGCTTTCTCTGCATGTGTGGCGAATTACCTGTTACACCCTCAGTTCCTGGAGGGGTAGTGGCTCCCCCACAGGCTCCTGGGTTCCTCACAGGGTCCTAACTCCCCTCTTTGGGCTCCTGGCTCCCTAAGTTGTAAGACAAATGCTGGGTGTGGCCACCCCGGAGCCTGTGGAATCTCAGTCAGGCCCGGCCACCATGCTTTGTCCCAGGCACGTCTCCAGGAGGTTCCCTGTGAGTGAAGGGCCTACAGGTCCCAAAAAGTCAGGCCAGAATGTTGGTTTCTGAAAAGTTCCCGGTCCCAAACAGACCTTGCCAAGATGCCAGTCTCCACAATATTCCCAATCCAAACAGCCTGGGCCACTCTGCGGGTCCAAGAGCCTCAAGTCCCAAAGAGACAGTCCACGATGCTGCTTTCTGGGAGACTTCCTGGGGGTGAATGGCGGGGCTACGGGCCCAAACAGACCTGGCCCAGATGCCGATCTCCAGGCAGTTCCCTGCGGATGCACGGCGGGCCTACCAGTCCCAAACAGTCATGCCGAGATGCAGATCTGCGCAGACTTTTGATCCAAACAGCCCAGGCCACTCTGCAGGTCCAAGAGGCTTGGGTCCCAAAGAGACAGGCCGCGATGCTGCTTTCTGGGAGACTTCCTGGGGGTGAAGGCCATTTATTTATTTTTTAACACAGGTTTCATTATGCAGTTAAGGCTGGCCTGGAACTCACTTTGTAGCCCAGGCTGGCCTTGAACTCCCATTGATCCTCCTGCCTCAACCTCCTGAGTGCTAGGAATACAGGCATGCATCACCATGCCCAGAAAAACTTATTTTAAAAGAAAAGATATTATTATGCATTTCTGAGTTTCTTGAAACTCAGCCCTGAATGTAAGTTGAGGTTGCATTCCTTTTCCTTTGAGGAATTCTTTTCCTGATCAAAGTCCAGCTTCTACTGCCTATTCTGTTTTTTAAAAATTAAGTTTTTTGGTACAACTTATATACATATAATAATCATATTCATCATAGAGAATCTGTGCTTATATATGATATATCTTGATTTCTCTTTCTTTTCCAATTCCTTCCCACCCCTTTAACTTCTCTACCCCTCCTTATTTATAAAGCTTTGTTTCCACTTTATTCTTATTTTATCATTTTTCCCATCCTTTCTCCCCCCAGTTGCTTGTGAACAATTTATTCCTATTGCACAATATCTATTGTATATTTTGACCTTATTTACTATTTCAGTTTCTCACATCAGAGAGATAATGTGATATCTACACATGTTATGGTTTGCATCTGAATGTCCCTCCAAAGCTTCATGCAGACATGGGGGCAGGCTTCCAGAATTTGTGATTGATTCATGGTGCAATGCTGGGATTATGGGTGTGAGTGCTACACTCACTCTAGGGTAGGTAGCATACATACAATATAAGGGACAGAAAAATCTTCTGTCCATGTTCCTACCTTTTAGCTATTGTTGCCTTTGCTGTCTTCCCCACCATGAACTGTTGGTCTCCTGCTATGTACTACTCTGCTTTGCAGCCAGCTGAGTATGGACTATAACCTCCACAAACTGTGAGCTAAATAAACCCTTCCTCCTTTAACTTTGGGTAGTGAGTATTTTGACCCAACAATGAGAATAAGGTAAGAAAGACAGAACTTGGTACCAGAGAAGTGAGATCACTGCTGTGACTCTGTGTGGTTCAAGAGCCTTTGGGAATGATTTTTGGGAAGAGTTTGAAAAGATTCAGAGATGTCAACTAAAAGAGTAGAGCTGGAACACCTTAGGCTGTTCTGTATGGGAGATTCTGGTCAGAACTCAAAAGATCGGAAAACTGGTAAAGTTAAGGCTCAAGAAGTTTCTTCTGGAAAGGGCTGCATTGGTGGTTGGACTCCAGATAACCTGTGTTAGGCTTTGTGGAAAGGTTGTCTGCATCTTGCTTGTGTCCAGAGATTTTGCCTAAGATTGAGATTAAAGGCAGCAGACTAATTAATCTGGCAGAAGAAATTTCAAGGCAGTCTTATGTTGGGCAGTGGCATGGCTATTGTTGAGGGCTTTTAGCCAGATTTATGTTGTGAATCAAGAGCAAAGAGCCCAGCAGGGCAATTTAAAATGCTGTGAGTTTGTCTAGAAAGGAAACTTCAGTAAATCTGTGAACTTAAAAGATAGAGCTTAAAAGATCTAAATTGCTGAGAAGAAACAGGAGAATGTAAAAGATGGCCTGAAGGCATCACAAGAAGCATCAAGGTCCCACCTTTTGCTGCCTCAAAACTGTTGGAGACCACTATGAAGCAGCTCTGAGAAGGATTTAAATTTAACAAATTGGATTTCTATGTTTATCTGAGTCTGTCCTAGGCCTCGGCCCCTTGCCTGGTGGTGGGAGCTGATTCATAGTAAGTGCACCTCTATGAATCACTGGTCCTGGCTGAGGCCTGTAGTGACCTGTGAGGCCAGAGGTACCTCAAAGGGCAAGATAAGGCCACAGCTGTGGATACTTGGCTCCAACCCCAAATTAACAAGATAGAGACTGCAGCTGCAGGAATTACTCCTACAGTCTCATTCCTACCATGTCTTCATGATAAGACAGATCTACTGGGGTTGGGGATTTAGCTCAGTGGCATAAGTGCCTGCCTTGCAAGTGCGTGGTCATGAGTTCGATCCTCAGTACAAAAGAAAAAGACAGATCTACTGAATTGACTTGATTCATTACTTGGAGATGCCCTTGAAGTGACTCCCAAGGTCCTACTCATTGCCTGCATTTTCCTCAGTTTCTCCACCCCTTGCTGTTGAACCTAATAAAGTGAGATAATCCAGAGAAGTCTTTGTCTTAGCCCTCCGAGTTTCGAGCTCAGCTAAAGGGCTGACCCTCTTGGAGCCCTAAAATCATACCACTTGTCGCATTTTATTTAAACCTCTGCCATATACTCATTTGGGAGAATGGGGATCTAGGTCAGGATCTGATACAAAACTGCAAATCGAAAGACTTTGCTTTGAGGAGAAATCCACAGAGCACCCAGTTCCTGAATGGCACTAGTGGTGGCATCAGGTTCCAAAATGGCAGCACTATAGGGAATTTGTTCCTCAGAATCAAGTTCAGATTTCCCAGTGATCCGGGTACTTGACCCCTACAGCCAAGAAAGAAGAATATCTGGCTACTGCTCCAGCTGGCAGCAGATGTTGGCACCATCCACATAGTTCTGGTTTTACTTGCTTGCTGAATGCAAGAGCTTTGGAGTTAACAAGGCTTCCATTCCAATTTCAGAAGGTCTGAGAGGTCAGGCAATGTGCCCCTTTAGAGGGCAGTGTGTGAAGCTGTGAGAGTGAAGCTGAAGGTGCAGTGGAGACCCCAGAAGTTTGCAATGAGGGAGTGAAGCAAACCCAAAAGAGAAGCTGTGCACACTGGGTATGCCATAGAGTCAGAGCCACACAAACCCTGGAGCTCACAATTTGTCACAGATTGCTTTGGATGCTGCACATGTAACTTAACATTTTCCCTGCTGGATTTTGGACTTGCTTTGGTCCTATTTATTTTTATTTTCCTATTTGTAAGTTTTGGGATGGAAATGTCTATTTTGCGCCATTGAATGTTGGAAGTGTTTAACTTTTCTTTCATTTGTACAGATGCTCACAGCTAAGAGTTTGCCTTAGATCTCAGGAGAGACTTTTGGGCTTTTTATCAGTGCTGAAACCATTAGGACTTTGGCAACTCTTGGTAATGGATTAAATGTCTTTTGCATAAAGGGATGTGCATGAATTTTTGGAATCTTTGGAATGTTGTGGTTTGTGTCTTGGTGTTTCCCCAAAGACTCATGCAGTCATAGAAGTGTGTTTTTCAGAGGCAGTTAAATCTAGAGTTTGTGACTCATTCATTGTCTAGTGCCAGTATTGTGTGTGTGATTGCTACATCCACTTGGGGGGTGGGTAGTCTGCATACAATATGATGGAAAGAAAATGGCTTGTGCTCTGCTCCTCCTCTTTTGCTTTTATGGCTTTTACTTCTGACACCATGAAGAGTTGCCCCTCTTTCATGTCACCCTGACTTGGAGCCAGTTGATTATGAACTGAAACCTCCATAAACTGTGAGCTAAATAAATCTCTCCTTGCTTAATTTTAGGAATTGGGTATTTTGCCTCAGCAATGAGAGAAAAGTAACCAAGACAACACATATGTGTCCGATTTCTTTCTTAAAATTGTAGTCCCAATGTGCATCCATTTATCTAAAATGTCTCAGGTTTATCCTTATTTATGGCTGAGTAGTACTATATTTTATAAAAAATTCACATCTTCTATAATCATTCCATGGTTGATGGGAATTAGGGTTGTTTCCAAAATTTAGGTATTACAAATTGTTCTCCTATGAGCATGGGTGGGCATATATCACTGTGATGTTTTTAACTTTTCTAGAAAGATACTGAGAAGGAGAATACCTGGGTCAAATGAGACCACTAATCCTAGTTTTTTGAGGAAGTTTTACATTGATTTCTGCAGTAGTTGAATTAGTCTACACTCCCACCAACGGTGCAGAAGGGTTCTTTTTATGTAACATCCTGCCAACATCATTTGTTGGTTGATTTTTTGATGGTAGCTATTATTTCTGGGGTGAGATAGAGTTGTTCTAATTTGCATATTATGAATGAGTAGTGATGTTGAACTTTTTTTTATACATTTATTTGCCATTTGTGTTTCTTCATCTGGGAAGTGTGTATTCATTTTAGATGTCCATTTTTGGATTAGGTCTTTAAATCGGGGGGCTGAGTTTTTCCATTTATTACATATTCTAGATATTAATCTTTTGTCTGAGGGACATCTGGCTAAAATTTTTCCCCACTTTGTGTGTCATCTTTTCATTCTGTTGGTGTTTTATTTTGCTATGCAAAAGGTTTTTAATAAGACAAGATCCTAGTTTTTATTGGTAGTATTTCCCATGCAAATGGGAGTTTATTCATAAAATCATTTCCTATACCTATAACTACAAGAGTTCTGCCTATTATATCTTCCAGAAAATTTAGTGTTTCCATTTTAATATTTAAGTCTTTGATCATTTCAATTTTAGTTTAATGCATAGTGAGAGACATGGGTGTAGTGTTAATCTTTTTCACAGCCTATTCTAATTCCTGTCAGTGTGTCTGGCCACCTTGAGTTTTGTCCCATATTAACTGCTTATTCATAAGCTAAATAGCTAAATTGCCTTTTACATTTTAAGGATCACTTTACTCAGGCAAGATTAATAAATAACTAAAGCTATTCAGAAGTGATGGCATTCTTTTTTCCTTTTATTCACACACATATCAGGATATTCTTCTAAAAGAGTATTTAAAGGTGACAATGAACAAATATAGGACATGATAAAATGTACATGAATTATTTTGACTATGTAGTAAATATGGTGTTTATCTCTGAGGTGATGCTGATAACTGGAATTTTGAGCATTTCTAAATTGGAATAGACAGTTGTCTCGTAATAGAGCAATGGGATAGACATTTTCAGCTCCTATTATGTTTTGTACCCTCTACTGATAAATACAATCTTGGTAGTAGAGATAGCTATGTGGGTGTCACTGTTAGTCCTGACTTGTTATTGTATTCATAAATACTAGCAGACTAGGCCTACTGACCATGTATTGAATCTCCTGAGCCTTGAGCTAACTTATACTTTTCTCCTTTAAATTATGCACGTAAGATATTGTGTCCAGCAACAGGGAAGCAACAAATACAGAGGGACTATTATCCAGCATAGAAGAGTGGGAAATACATTTAGGAGACTGAACTTTGTTCATATTATTATCATTATTATTGTTAAAGAAAGAAACACTCTAGATCCTTTTGAACTCTATCCTCCTGATTCATAGTTCAGCTTCACTCCCCAAAACTTTCTAGTCCATACGTTCACTGTCCAGAGCTTGCTTTGCCTTTATAAAAGACTCTACTGCTATTTTTAGTACCAATGTCTTTTAAAATAATAATGAGGTAAATATAAGTCTTAAGGTAAATCATTCTACCCCTCAAGTTTTGTTCATAGATTTATTTTTTAACTATAACTTTTTTATTTTAAAGGGAAGAAAACAAAACAACAAAACAGAACAAAATGAAACAGTGAACACAATATTAGACTTCAAAAATAAGACAGAAAGGAATTTCCCATGGTTTCTATATTACATACTGTTATCCTCTAAAGAAATACTCAGACTACAGACTTTAGGCCTGCAAAATCTATCAAACAATATAAGCATTAAGGTTTTCTGCCTTTTTTTTAAACTTCAGTTGCTATCATGTCAGCCTGTGTTTCTCTAAATCAGCAAGTTGCTTATGGGGATGGGGTGGAGTGCTTTTCTTGTCTCCCATCCTGCACACTGTCTGGCTCATGAGAGAGCATGAGCTGGCTTCTTGGTTCTCCTCCCAGCATGCACAGTTGCCACTGGCTCACAGGAGGACATGGGTTGGCTTCTTGGTACTTCTCCTGGCCTATGACTATTGAACGCTCACTAGAGGTCACATCTTGGCTTGTTGGTTCTCCTCTCATAGTTCTATTATTATAATATCTTATTTGGCAATGGTATATTCATTAAAAATATCAATTAACTCAGACATAGGAAATAAAAGCATAGTTTTTTTTATTAACTATGGGTCTGGCTCAGCCTAAAGTTTATTAATGAAATCTGTCATTACCATTTCAATTTTATTGTTATGAGCAAGCTATAAGCCATTTATTTAAAAATTAGTGCTGCAAATTTCATTCCACTTTTGCTTTGCAAGCTCGGTTATTAGGAATTTTTAAGTTCAGTAATTTGACTTATTTTAGGAAACTTTTATATTTCATTTACTTTCATTGTACCTGTCTTTAAAATTCCTATGAAAAATTTTTGGGTAGTTTTTACATACCTTTGACACAAACAGAATGCTAGCTAGCACAATAATGAAATATGAGCATTTACAGTTGTGGCTTAACTCACTTAATCTTGATATAAATCAGAGTATAGTACATTTACACAACTATTTGTGATAGCAAAGCTGAAATGTCAACTTGCTTGGTTTGGGAACTGCCTTGGAGTTTAGTAAATATACTCCTGGTTGGGTCATGGAAGCATGATCTTGGGATCTATAGCTGGGTTCTGTCTCTTTCTCTTGTGCTATTCCCCTAACCTTCTCCCTGGTCTTCATGAACTGAGCAACTTTGCTCCAACACACCCTTCTAAGGCTTCCTGCCTTGGAGTCAGATGACCATGTACTGGTACCTTGAAATTGTGAACCATATCAAACATTTTCTCTTTAAATTGTATATATCAACTGTTGTGTCCCAGTATGGGAAAGCAAATGGACCATGGTTTATGGTTTTTTAAAATGACATTTTATAGATATTACTATTTTGGATTTACATCAATTTTTAGGAAAGTTCTTATAAATAAGATACCCATTGAAAAACTTTACATAATTTTAAAAGTTACTACCACACATATAATTTTATGTAAATATTATTATTTCATAGATTTGAAAATATATACATTTTTTCTTTATTTCCTGTTTGGTCTTGGATTTCTCTATTATTTCTCTGTCTTCATCACTTACATTAGTTTCTCTAGTCACCTCCAGGATAACCCATATTAGTAACAATGTGAATTAACCCAATAAATTCTGTGAATCAATCTACAGTTTTTCTTGCATTCATGAAATTATATATAAAGGATTTCAAAATATCATCATCTTGCTGTTTGTCCTTCTCCAAAAGTATGATTTTATATAAATACATTTAATTTTTTGTTTCTTGCTTTTTTGCCATCTTATTCTTTCTCTCTTCCCACTCCTTTCCTCTAATTTTCTGCTTCTTGATTTTTTCACTCAGTATTACCTCTTGGAAATATAAATCATGTGGTATGCTTTGTTTTTTATAATGGCCACATAAAAATCTGTTATATGATGCATTGCTCAAACATTCACTTTTTATTTCAAACATTCACTTTTTGATGGGATTTTGTTTCAGTATTTAGGCTTTTCTAATAAATGTTGCAATGGTCATCTTTATAAGCTTGATCTCACAAAGTTGCTTTTATATTTAAAGGGTAGATTTTCAAGAGTGCAATTGCCATTTTAAAGAATTTATATATTTTTTAAATTTTAGTATATTGTAAACTTGCTTTCCTAAAATGTTGAAATAATATGAATATCTAGAAATGCATGGTGGTAGACTTTTCCCCATATTTCTCCCAGTGAATAGTTTATAGGCCTCCTTAATCTTTTTCCTGGATCCCTGGGTCAAAAATGGTGTTTCACTATCACTTTGATTTTCTGTTTCCTGACTACCAGTACATTTGAGCCATTTTATATATATATAGATTGTCCATTTTTCTTTGTCAATTGTCTTTTCACACATTTTGCCCATTTGATGTTTATTGGATTGTGCATGTATATGTGTGTAAATTAAGTCCTTTAGAGCTAAGCCAATAAAATTTCAAATTTGATGCCAACTGGGGCAAAGGAGCAAGATATTGTTGCTGTAATCCAAAAATGAGATGACATCCAAAAGAGAAAAAAAGGAAGTGCTTTATTTAAGTTGGTACCCAGTGGCACAGATGCACTGGAAATTGCAGAGCTGTGCAACTAGGTTATGTTCCTGAGAGGGTTTAAGGGGAGTGAGCACAGAGCCAGAGTGGGAGGGGGACCAAGGAGTGGAAAAAACTTTTGTTGCCTTATTTGGTATTGAGGACAAATTTTACAGAAACAGCTAGCTTTATGGGAGATTTACAGCTCTTGGTCATTTCACTGGAATTTACAAAGGCTGAGGCTTTGCAAAAAGGGGGGTTTGTGTAGCTCCTGGAGTTTTACAGAGAACAAAGACTGAAACTAAGGACAAAGGAAATGGTTCACACAGAACAGGATGACAGTGCTTTGGTTAGAGTACAACATTTCCCATTTATTTTTCATTGGTGAGACAAATCTTTGGCTTATTGGGCAACTTCAGATAGGGGTATCTGTTCATAGCCTTGTGTCTTTAAGATCATTAATTTAATAGTTTGAACTTGGTCTCTGACATAATTTATAAACATGTTTATAACACAAGGTCTGGTAGTTACACAGACAAGGAGGATTAAGAAAGGTCCTGTGACTGCCATAATCAAAGTTGTTAACCAAGGGGAGAAAGAGAACCAATGTTCAAACCAGTTTTGTTTAGCCTGTCTGGCCTGTTCTTGTTCCTGCAGCCATTTTCTAAGGCTAGCCATGTTTTGTCTAATGACCCCAGAATGGTTGGCATGAAGGCAGCAGTTTTCACCTAATGTCAAACAGAGATCTCCCTCCTTTAGGAATAGGAGATCTAATCCCCATCAGTTTTGTAAAACCATCTCTACCAGAGAACTTAAAGAATCTTCTAACTTAGAGACATTGTCACTGAGGGCAGCTAGATCTTGATCAATGAGTGCACTTAGGTGTCTATAGTTTTGTTCTCTAATTACTAAGCTAGACACTACTAGACCTATTGACTCTGCCATCCCCACCTCCAGTAGTATAGGTATAAGTACAAGGTTTCTCTTAAATTTGCCAGAGTTCTCAAAATTACAGCTAGGGAAAATGTGGCTGCTTTCATTTTACACTTTTCTTGTATCATCACATTTTGAAGAGAAAACAGTATTACAGCAAAACTTAGTTTTAATTTAACACAAGGATAATGAGTTTAAAACAAAAAAATACTTTTGGCCGTAGGGGCCTTTTTTCTCCTTTTACATAATAAAAATGTTGCTGCATTAACCAGTGTTTGGGAAAGAACATCAGCTTAAACTTCCTAGCTAACAAGGAGAAAATGGTTGTCTTACTCAAAACTTACTTTTAACTTGGAAAACAATCTCTGTAAGGAAATCCATGTGATTTACTAGAGAACAGGCCCCACCTATCCAGAGCTGCTACAGCAGTGAGACCTTCCATCCCAAGAGGGGGCCAGATCCAGTGAGATGAAGCCCTCCTCCACCAGCCTGAGTCTCCAGTCAACTAGAGTTCACAGGTCACTCTCTTGGGTTTGGCTCCTACCTCTTTGGCTTCATCTCCACAGTATAACACAAAACAGGAGATTAAGCAATCCTAGAATGGGTTTAATATCTCAACACTAAATGCTTTCACCTCATTTTCAAGCAATACACTTTGCTTGCTACCACTACTGCTTTAGCCTTACCACCTACATCAGTGGCCCTCGGAGCTTTCACTTCCACATTACCTTTTTCTAAACTTGCTTATTACTTTCTTTAATCAAACTCCAACATCCTCCCTAAATTCCCCCACAGTTCTCTGCCCTTCAGTTCACATAGATGGTTTCCTCTGGCAGAAAACAAAATCCAAAACAGGTAGTTTCAACATAGTGACAAGTATTCAGCAAGATTCCTTGTTAAATTCTAGAAACTTGTTTGCACATCCTTCAGCTTAACATCATCATCACATAATTAAAATAACTAGAAGAAGATAAAATCAACCCAGAGTTCATGCTTCCAAGCACTCTAGGATGCTCTTGATGTGGACTTGCGTTCCAGGTTCTGCTGCTGGGTGGTTGTCCTCAGGAAAAACTGCAGGTGGAGGATATTGTTGTTGGAACAACTGGTGCACTGGTGTCAGAACATGTTGGAGGGCATGGAGGGTCTTAATAAGATCCTGGTTAGCTAGGTCTGCTAGTTTTTTCTTTACAGATTCTTGGAATCAGGGTAGGGGGTCTCCCATATAGAGCTTCAAATGGAGAAATACCAGCTATATAGGGAGTGCAATGTGTGCGCAAGAGGGCAAAAGGAAGGAGACTCATTCAGTTTTCACCAGTTTCTAAGGCTATCTTAGTTATTACCATTTTCAAGGTCTGATTCATCTTTTCTACTTGTCCTGAACTTTGAGGCTGGTAAGCACAGTGAAGTTTCCAATCAATCTGTAAGACTTGAGTTAATTTTTGAGTTATCTGAGCTATAAAAGCTGGGCCATTGTTGGACCCCATGGATAAAGGGAGGCAAATCTAGGAATAATCTCATATAGAAGCTTTTTTACTACTATTAAGGCTGACTCTGATTTGGTAGGAAAAGCTTCAACCCATCCAGTGAAGGTGTCAACCATTACTAGGAGATACTTATATCCCTGAAGTCTAGGTTTTCCCATCTCAGTAAAATCAATCTCCCAATGTTCTCAAGGCATGGTTCAATGGTACTGAGTGTTCTCCAATGGCTTAAGTCACTTTAGATTCACCAACTGACATTGGGGACATCTGGAGCTTTCACATTAAGCAAGCTAGTTAAATGAGGGATGAAGAAATGGTCCTGTAAAAGGGCAGTTAGCTTTTTTCCTCCCAAGAGAGTAGATTAGTGGGCCTGGCAAATGAGCTCATGTCCCAATATTTCTGGGAGGAGGACTTGTTTGTCAGGTAGCTGATACCAGTCTCCAGGAATTTTGTTTTTTTTCTGGAGTTTGGTAGCCAAACGTAGGTCTTTTCAAATGTAAACAGGTTCTGACAAGGTTGGAGGGACCAATAACAATGTCGGGATTGGCTCAGTCCCCACTGATTTTAGGGCCACCTTCTGGGCTGTAGCATCAGCTAGGTTATTCCTCCATATAAGAGGATCATCTCCCACTTGATGGGCCTTACAATAGATGATAACTACTCATGTTGGCATCCAAATAGTGACCAGCAAATCTAGAATCTGGGGAGCATTTTTGATCTTTTTACCCTCAGAAGTCAATAGGCCTCTCTTCTTTTTTTTTTTAAATAATTTTATTTAAAGTGAAAAAAAAAACAAAATAAAGGGTAGCAACAATACAGAATTCCAAGGAAAAAAAGAAAAGAACAACAACAAAAAAACCTGAGAAATTATTACTTGACAAATTACATAGTGACTTCTTGGAAATAGTTGTTCAAATTACAAAATTAAAACATGTAAAGTAGACATTCAAACAGTGAGACTGTTAACAGTTCTGCTCCATGATCTGACAAAAACAGCAATATGGTCATCCATCTTACCCACTCAAATATACATGCAATTATATCCAAAGGGTAAAATTAAACACAGCAAAACAGAACAAAACAGATCACAAGAAAGCAATGTAAGAGACATAAATTTCAAAACTAGACAATCGGAGATATTCACTATCATATTGACTCTTGTTTTCTTCCAAATAGTTGTCCATATTGTCACATACAGGGAATTCACATGGAACAAAATAGTATGAAATTGATCTGAGTAGGACAAGGAGAGCATTTCAGGTCTTCAAGACTAGACATTAGGGAAGCCAAGAATGGCTGTCATAGTATCTCTCATTCGCCTCAAAACAGCTGTCCATAACTTCATATGTGTTGAACTTAAACAAGACAAAGCAAGCTAAAATCACTTTGAACAAAAAGTGATAGTTTTGCTGGATTTCACATCATGACATTATGGAATCAGCACTGGGTATTGTAGTGTCTCTTTTTCTTCACAGTAGTTGTTCATTGCAACATGTGTTATATAGTTGGTTCTCGTAAACTTTTTATAAGCTCTACACATGCGTGAGTCTCTAAATGTATATCTATCCTTTCTGTATTAGAGGTAAAAACAAAACAAAGCAAGATAAAACAAAACAATTCCTAGAAAATCATGAGGCAAAAAAGTCACATAAAACCATAATATACAAGGTGATCTACAATGGTTACCATAATGTCTCTGCAGTGTAGAACAACATTAATAAAAATGAAGCATTGGAGACATTATAAGACTTCAAGAGCAAATAATAATCAAACCAGAGTGGGTATCTTAGTGAATCTTGTCATCTTCAGTGTAGTTGCCTATACTCTTAGACTTGATGCTATCAATCATAACAGATTTGAATAAAATTAGTCAATATAAAGTAGCTATCTAACAAACCAGATTCAAATAAAATAAGTCATAATAAGACAGTATAAGTTATAAAGGGCTTCAGATTAAGTTGATAGGAAAATTAGGGATGATTACCATAATATGTCCTCTTATTTTTGGGATACCTGACTATATCCTCCAGTCTAGTGTAAGTAGACAAACTGGAACAGCACATAATCCATCCAAGCAGAGTGATGAGAATAATGTAAATTTTAAATCTTGTTACCCCATTAACAATATCCTCTGCCTTCCTTTTTTAGACAGTTCCTCCCCTTTCACTCTCATAGGGTGCACTGCTTCTTTTGGGTCCCACTGCCTCCCTATATAGAGCATCTCAATGGACCCTATCTCCTGATCTACTCTGCCTGTGTTTCTCTCTGTTAATATTTCAAGGCCATCTATACTAGAGATTACAGCCACTCTTTTCTGCCTTATTTCTGCTATTCTGTTTTTCTGCCATTGGTTGTCTATTTTTCTGTTCCCTCCACTATCTTCCCCATTCTGAAGCCTCTCTGCCACTGCTCCTGAAATGCTCATATTCTTGTTCTCTCTCTCTTTCTCTCTCTCTAAAATGTCCTTCAGTATTTTTTGTAGGGTTGGACTGGTGGTCACAAATTCTCCTAGTTCCTCTTTGTTACATAGGCATCTTGTTTCTCCATTAATTTCTAGAGAGAGTTTTTCAGGATACATCAATCTGGGCTGGAGGTTGTTCTCCTTCAGGGCTTGAATTACTTCACTCCAAGCTCTTCTTGACCTGATGGTATGTGTCTCGAAGTCTGCTGTGATTTTGATGGGTTTTCCTTTATAGGTGATCTGTTTCTTTTCTCTGATGGCTTTTAATATTCTGTTCTTATATTGCATTTCTGGGATCTTGATTATTATGTGTCTGGGTGTAGCTCTGTTTGGGTTGTAGGTGGCTGGAGTTCTGTATGCTTCATACATTGGCATATCATTTCTTTTTTCTGTGCTTGGGAAATTTTCCTTAATAATTTCTGTGAATATCCATTGTAATTCCTCTGGTTTGATTCCTGCTTCTTCATTCACATGCTTTATTCTTAAGTTATAGATCCTCTTGTCATCTTCCAGTCTTTGTATCTTTATTGTCTGCTCCCTTGTTATTTTTAAGAGATCTTCCCTTTCATGATCACACATTGCAAGCCTGTGTTCAATTTTTGATAGTCTATTTTTGGTTTTTTTCAAGCAGCTTTGCCAGCTTTCTATGGAGTCTTTAGTTTCCTGATAATCTCTTTGAATCTGCTTCATGAATTCTATTTTTATTCTGTATTCTTCATTAAATTTTTCTCACCTTTTGTGTTCCTCCATTCTTCTGTCTGTGTCTTCTTGAGAGGTGCCCAGCCTTTCTTTTATTAATCTACTTATCTCTTGTTTAATTTGAATTAATATTTCAGTTTTGGTCTCACTTATGAGGTCCTGAATATATCTCTTTATGTCTGCTGCCGCTGTGTTTGAAGTTGCATGTTTGCTGCCCTCAATCTCTTTTGTATTTACTTCTCCTGGATCAATGTTCTCAGGGTTGGGGGCTGGGTTTTTTTTTCTTATTTCTCCCTTTTGTCATGTTTTGGGTTCCTTCCATACAAGTGTACAGTGTAATTCCCAGACCCTTTTCTTGTTGTTTAAGGCTCCTCTAGAGGGCGCGGGCTAGGAGCTTTTGCCCTCTTCAGTCGGTTATCAGAGATTAAAATTCAGGCACAGGCAGTGTGCACTGGCTGCTCCCCTATGGGCCAGTCAACCTTTTCAGGCCTTCACTGCATCAGTGTGCACCAGTCTCAGGGAATTAATTTGTAGCTACTCACTGCGTCCCAGCCAGGGGCACGGCCCAGTCCAAGCAGATTCCACCAATCTGCTCGGCGAGGGGAGCAACCAACTGAAGCCACTTCCTTATGGAGTTAGGGCTTTCCTGCCCAAATCCAACATGTTGTCCAATCAGTTGCCCCTTTCCTGTGGGAGGGTCTTATTCCCATCACTCACCGAGTGTTGATGCTGGTCCCCAAGAACTGCTGGGCTCCCTGATCTCCGACTTCAGTGCGGCTGTGGTGCGAATTCACGGTGCCTCTGGGTGGGTCATGTGCAGGGCTGGGTCCGGGTGAGCTGAGCCGCACGCAGGACTGTTCAGCTCCACATTCTGGTGGCTCAAGCCAGTCGCTTCAGCACATATCGGTTGGTCAGGTCTCTGGCAGGAATTCAGGTGGCTTGAGGAGCGGGCCTTGCTCGCTGATCTTAGCTTCTCTAATGGTAGTCACAGGACCTCATGTTCGAGCGATTTTTTGCATTTTAGTTTCTTCCTGGGTTGTGAGAGTCCATCTGTCTCTGTTTGGGTCTCTCCAGGGTGTTCTATTCTGGCATTTGAGCTGTCTCTCTCAGAGAGGGTCCCTCTCCTGCTACCTACCGGTCTGCCATCTTTGGACTTCCCCTAGGCCTCTCTTCTGATAAATAGCCCCATGAAAATGAGCAGTTGCAAAGGCATATCTTCTGTCAGTGAAAATATTAATGTCTTTTCCCCCAGACAACTTGAGGGCCTCCATGAGAGCAATGAGCTCAGCCTGTTGGGCAGAGGTGCCTGGCCCTAAGTCTTGCTCCCACAAGACTTGGGTATCTGTGGGTCACTGCAGCTCCCACTACCTGCTTACCTTGATGGATGAAGCTGCTCCCATTGTAGAAGTATGATGGGACCCGGGGCAGGGGCTGATACGTCAGATCAGGTCGGAGCCCTGTGAGGTGGTCAATAACCTCAACTCAGTCATGGAGGGACAAAAATCGGTCATCATCAGGCAGCAATGTAGTGGGGTTTAAAATGACTCTTTCCTTAAAACTGATGGTTGCTGGATCCAGGAGCAGAGCCTGGTAGTGCATCACTTGGGAGTTGGACAGCCACCGATCTGGTGGGGTCTTAATGAGGGTCTCCAAGGAATGTGAGGAGACAATCAGGAGTTTTTGTCCAAAGGTCAGTTTTTGGGCCTCTTTTATGAAGAGGCCACTGAGGCAATCACTCACAAACAAGGTGGCCATCCAGTAGCCAAACTGTCCAGTCTCTTGGAGAGATAGGCAATAGGCCTCTGCCATGGCCCCAAGCTCTGGATCAAAACTCCCTTGGCTATTCCTCTCTTCTCATCCACGTAGAGGGAAAAAGGCTTTTGGAGGTCAGGAAGAGCCAGGGCAGGAGCCTCAGTTAGGGCTAGTTTCAGCTGTTTGAAAACCTGGTCCTGAGAGTCTGTCCATTCCAGGGGACCTTGGGTGGTCCCCCACAAGGAGTCATAGAGAGGCTGGGCTATCTCAGCAAAGTTAATTATCCAAAGTCTGCAATATCCCACAGCTCCCAGGAATTCCCTCACTTGTCTTTTAGTGGCAGGGGTCGGAATTTGCATGGTGGCCTGTACTCACTGGGGGGAAAGAGTCCATTTTTCCTCACAAATCTGGTAGCCTAAGTAAGTCACAAGTTATTGGCACAATTGAGCCTTCTTAGCAGACACCTTATAGCCCAATTTATCTATGGCTAGTAAAAGATCCTGGGTAGCACTGGCACAATATTCATGTGAGTCTGCTGCCAGCAAAAGATCATCAACATACTGCAAGAGTCACCACCCTTAGGTCTTGCAGTGGCTGATAATCTTGGGTCCCAGGTTTTTGGACTGGCATCAAGGGGGTATTCCAAGAGGAGGTGCAGGATCTCAGGAGGCCAGCCTTTTTTAACCTCAATATATATGCCATGGTGGGCCTGTAATCCAATGGGGTATTTTGTGAGTCATGTAGGAGTGGCTTGAGGCAAAAATTCAATTACCAATGGAACCTGGTTTATGGCCAGGCCAGAGGGGTTGTGTTCCACCCACACACCAGGAATCTCTTGGATTAATCATTGGAGCAGTTTGCTGCCATTAGGCATTGCTGGGTCTTCTAACAGCAAATGTCCTTCTCCCTCTGGATATAGGGCTAAAACTCGGGTGCTGAGGGGATCGTGAGAGCCACCTTCTACTTGCACAGCTGGGGTGGCTGATTTGAAGCTGAGATGAACTTTAAGTTTGTGTAAGAGGTCTTGGCCAAGCAAGGGATCGGGGCACTTGGGTACCCAAAGGAACTCATGGGAGATAGTCTTTTGCCCTTGTTGTAGGCAGGGGTTGTACACAGAACAACTAGAATCAGGACATGGAATTTATAATATTATTTTTATGATGGTCATCCAGAATTAACACAAGAAAATGCAGGAAATCTATCCACAGCACCAAAGACATAGAATATTTAGTCAAGGGCCTAAATCCCACAGCCGTGTCCCACATGAGCCCAGATAAAGACCCAGAGCTCATGACATTGCCTCCCTCAAGTACAACTGGAGGTCTAGAGCCCACAAGAAGGACTCACACCAGTCTCTTTTATGGATCTGTGCTGGGAAGGCCCAAAGGTCAATGGTGGAAACTAGGAAGTCTATGCCAGCAGGGTGAAGGAGCTGTGCTGATAGGCTGAGGGTTCTATGCTGGAGCTGAGAAGTCACACTCAAAACAAAGGCCAGGGCTGTCCTGAAAAGCACCACAGCCATCCTCAGTGACATGGAAGCCCGGAGCTCCTCCAACAACAAGCACAGTTGAGTACATGCCAGGAAACCAGTGGGACAAGTTCATCCTGGAGACCAAGCAGCACATGTCTTCCCCTCCAGAGCCAGGAAGAAATGCTTGATGTGAGGACCAGAGCTTCTCCAGGAGAACCTAACAGCTCAAACAGCAACTCCTAGGAGACCTCACAATGCCTTAATGCACTAATGCCTCAATGCCCTCAATGCTCTTCCTTCTCCTTCTCCACGTCTCCATTTATACTGGCAACTTTCCTCAGGTGAAACATCTATGCTCAGCAGCATGGTGATGTAATCCAGCTGGTGTTAAGTTGATCACAATTTTTTAATCCATAACAGCCCTGGTCTGGCAAGCGGGGCTTGAAGCTTTGGATAAGTTTTTGCAGCTCCGGTGGCTCCCAGTATTTTTAGCTTTTCCCCAGTAGGGGTCTCTATAGGCTGGGTGAGGACTGAATGAGCCGCTCAAGAATCCACCAGGAAATCAATTGGTTGCCCCCTCCACGCTGAGAATTAGCCTAGGCTCAGGGGGGGATATGAGCCCTGACTTCCTCAATCATGGGTGAGCAGAGCCTTTGCATCCTTCTCTATCTTAGCCTTGAGCTTAGGGTAATCTTTTCACCAATGTCCCATTTCCTTACAGTAAGCACACTGATTTTTGTCTAGAGGTGGGTGGGGCTTTTCACTGGATTTAGTGATTTTTTTGGTCAGAACTTCTAATAACTTAGTCAGCTTCTGGTCTTTTGGATCTTCCCGGTGGTCAAACACCCTCTGAGCTATTCCTAACAACTGACTAAGAGTCATTCCCTCGAACCCTTCAAGCTTCTATAATTTTCGCTTAACATCTGGGGCAACTGAATCACAAAGGCGATGTTAATAGTCCGTGAATTTTCTGGGGCTACTGGATATAAATGCGATAAGCTTCTTGTAATCTCTCCAGGAAACCCAAAGGGGACTCATTAGCCAATTGTCTTACTTCTGAAACCTTGGACACATTTGGTGGGTTTTCTGGCAGCACCTTTAAGGGTTTTTAAGAACAACTGGTCATACTGATCAAGAGTCTCCTTACCTCTGGCTGTGTTAGGATTCCAATCAGGACAGGACAAGGGGAGCAGGCTCAGGAGATGGGTTCCCGTTGAGATTGCACACTGCTTTTTGGCCCAAGGTGCAGTTGCATTCCCTTTCTTCTGCTGTAAACAGAACCTGTTAAATCTGCTCTGCTGGCAGTTGTCCCAATTGGGGCAATGAGTGGAGAAAATAGACTCCAAAAGAGCAATGAGGCCCTGAGGGTCCTTGGGAAAAAGGAGTATTTTGTTGTCTCCAATTTTAAAGGTCTGAGGCAGAGAAAGGAACATAGGTAAAAACTGGGGTGGAGGGATCTTGCACAAAGGGAGGAGTCGGGGGTGTGTGGAAGAGGAGTCAGGCAATTCTGTACACTGATAACTCCTGGTCTGGATGGGGCTGGGCCAGAGCTGGAACCAGAAAAGTGGGAGGAGGAGCAAGAGGTTGTGGCTACAGGTGCCGCTGGAGCAGCGGCAGCCTTGAGCACTGCTGGAGGAGCTGGGGCCCAGGCCAGAGTGCACATCAGAGTTGGGGTCACAGCCCAAGCACACAGCAAAGTTGGGCCACCCACACCACTGCCACCACTGTCCCGGTGCAGAGCCCTCAAGGGGCGTAAGTGTGTGAGGAGTGGCAGGCTGAGCCGAGCTGGATGCAGGGAGATGCTGGCGGCAGGCACGGCTGCGGTGGTTGTAGCCCAAGCTCCAGCTCTGGGGTTGAAGATGTTGGGGACGAAGGCTGGTAGGGGTTCTTCCTCCTTGGTGGGAAGAATTGGGCATGGCTCAGGTTTCAGTTTCACTTTGAAAGCCCCTGAGGAAAGAGGAATTCCAAGTTGGTGATCTGAGCTCAATCTAAAAAAAATCTTTAAAGTTGTTAAGGACCAAGGATAGAGCCGACAAAAAACACAAACAATAGTGCCTGGTCCAAGTTTTAGACGTAATCACTTAAGAATGAGAAAACAAAAACAGGTCCCACAAAGGACAGGACAAACACTGAACACACACACACTCAGAAGTTTTTCTGTCTGTGGTCCAGCGACCTAAAGGGGAACAATTTTCATTATAACCCTTAAATTCAAAAGGCAGCATAAGACCTGAAACATAAAGCAAGGATTCAAAGGGGCAAGCTGGCCCAGCTTACAAGGACACAGAATGCAAAGTCAAATGGGCAAAAAGCCCCAAATTACAAATGGGTGGAAAGCCCCAAATTACAGGAGGGCATCCTGCTCCAGTGCAGAAGGAACACTAGTCTCATCTGTGATTACAAATGTGTGCATCCCAAACAAAATATTTACAGATTGTTGACTGATTGGGGAAAAATAATTTGAGGGGGCGTCCCTGCATCAATCCTGGTCAGGCCCCCAAATGCTGTAACCCAAAAGCGAGATGAGGTCCAAAAGAGAAAAAAAGGAAGCACTTTGTTTAGACTGGTACCCAGCAGCACAGACGTGTTGGAAATTGCAGAGTTGTGCAACTAGGTTATATTCCTGAGAAGGTTATAAGGGGAGCGAGCACAGAGCCAGGGTGGGAGGGGGACCAAGGAGTGGAAAAAACTTTCATTGCCTTATTTGGTATTGAGGATGAATTTTACAGAGACAGCTAGCTTTACAGGAGATTTACAGCTCTTGGTCATTTCACTGGAATTTGCAAAGGCTGAGGCTTTGCAAAAAGGGGGGTTTGTGTAGCTCCTGGAGTGTTACAGAGAACAAAGACTGAAACTAGGGACAAAGGAAATGGGGTGTACAGAACAGGATGGCAGTGCTTTGGTTAGAGTACAACAATTGCATGAAAATGAAAAATAAAAAGGGCTTGGTATAGAGATCAGTGATAGATTGTCCCTGGATTTGATTCTCCATATCACAGAAAATTTCTTCATATGACACAGATATTTAGCTTTGTGTTTTACTGATTTTTATTCCTTGACTTTGGGTATTAGGGTTTTGCTACATAATATTGATGTGGTCAAATATAATAAATAAAATTACAAAAG
Organism: Dolichotis patagonum; assembly: GCA_004027295.1. NCBI lineage: Eukaryota > Metazoa > Chordata > Mammalia > Rodentia > Caviidae > Dolichotis > Dolichotis patagonum. Next base: position 7,381 of record PVJX010023816.1, on the reverse strand, counting down.
ACAGTAAAATTATGCATAATTTCAACATACTTTTTTTCTTTATTTTAAGTGTGTAGTGTAAATAATGCAAACATCTCCCTTTGGAACTCCCAATCCCATGTTCCAGAAATAACCACCATCAGTATTTTGGCATGCAGTCTTCCAATATTTAATATATGAATATAGAAATAAATCATTATTTTTATATATTTCACTTCCTTTATTTACTGAATTATTCTTTCACCTCTAATAAATACACATAAACTGTTAGTAGGAACAAAAGCAGCAAAATATACTTGTCATTTTATTTTTATCTTTTGACTTGGAGGAGAGATAATTACCTCTCTTTGAGATTTGAATAAAAGAATGAGAGAGCAAATGAGGTAGTTAGTCTTCACTCTGTGTGCGTCTCTAAGAAGTTGACCTTGAATTCTGATTTCTGATTTAGGTCAAAAGCCCTTTAGGGACGAAAAAAATATTCAGGGAGGTATGGGAATCTAAGGACAAAGGGCATTGTGTCTTGCTTCAGTTGGAACCAAGAGATTGCTTCCTTATCGCATTCCCACTAGGTTGAGACCATGAGATACAAAGTACAATGTACTGAGTAAACTGAAGCCACGGTAGAGAAGTTTCAGGTGAAATTGAGGCTGCAGAATACAAATAACTGATGGAATCTGCAGGTGATGGGAAGCCTGGTATGCAGAAATGCAAGCAGTAATAAACCTGCAGTCTTGCACAGCCTCTGTCACTGTGTCTTCCCTTTCAAGTACGCTGAAGACCTGTGGGTACAAGGTTTTAGAGTCAGTTGTTTCTTTGGCATCTTCTTGTTTTCTGGTCTAGTAAGAGCTTTTTTCTGTTCTTTCTAATAAACCACACCCCAAACATTCTCCACTACTTGCTGTGTCCTATCATAGTGTCACTTTCATCTTTGTCAATCTCAGCACAAGAACTCAGAGCAGAAGAAAGCTGGTCACACTGCAAAGTATGTATTGTGTCTCTGGGTGAGTCTGGGGTCATCAGTCTACAAGTGAATTTTCCTGGGCTTGTGTCTCTCTCCAATTTAGAAAGAGGAAGAAGAGTCAAGACAGTGTGAAGCAAGAGTAAAGTTTATTTACAGAAAGAAGAGAGGAAGAGATACAAAGCCAGTCTGAGGAACAAGAAGTCCAGACTGAGTAACCACTAAGTATTGCTAGAGTCCTATATTTATGGGGTTGAGTACTAGTCCCTCCTTCTGGATGCAGCTCCGCCCAGTTGGTTGGTGTGCATAATTGTTTGGGGTCTGGGTTCAATTATGCAACAATTATGGTGGGAATAGAATGCCTGTAAATATATTCTTGAGGACTGGACCCATGTCCTGTTCCTGGTTTTTACCAAAGAGTTCTAATCTATCCAGACAGTATGGGTGGATACAAGTTAGATTCTCAGAGCTCAGGAGGTATGCAGACTTTCAGTTGGTGAAAGATAAGCATCAAGGAGACTGTACACTTCTCAATATATTTAGAATGGACAGGTGCCAACCTTTCAGTAGGTCTGAATTTGCAGTGTCATGAGAATATGAATGCATTCTGAATCTCTGAAACCTTCAGAGGTGCAGAGGAAGAATAAATTTCAAAACTAAGATTAAGTATGAAATGGCCTGGAATTGTAAAATGATAACAGACATTAAATAGAAATTCATATTAGTCATAGAGAAGTAAAGTAAAAAAACCACAAAGTGTGGTTTTTGTAACAGCACATTTGGTGTTGGATTTCACTGTATGTACATAGTTTTATTTTAATTTTTGTCAAAATTAAACTCTATCTACCTATGTATCTGAGAGTTGAACTTTTCCATTTAAATTTACATGTAAATTAAAGTTTGTTTTCTATAAGTATTGCTTTTAATTGTTGCTTAGTGACCAATTACATGGAAATTCCATACTCTATTTGATATTTTCCAGTTGCTAGGTGTTTTAGCTTGCTTCCTTTTTTGCCATGTTATTGTATGCAAAGTATCTGGATTCCTGAAAGCAGAAGTTATATCAGGGTATTGTGCAGCCTAGGTGGTAAGAGCATAATTATATAATTAGTAAAGACACAGTTAAAAAATACCAAACTTGTAAACATGATATAGCAAGTTAAAATCAAATGGTAACCTCTGCCTATGCTCCTGCTGCCTGTCACATAAACACATTGCTGAATTCAGTCAGCCTTTGACTGTCTGGATCCAGTTGCTTTTCTTCTGATAATGCACTGGGCCAATTTGGCTATTCTCAGCTTATGTTTCCTTTACTTAAAAAATATATTTCTTCTAATTTACTTCAAAGACTTTGGTTCAGGCAAATAACCCAGTCAAATATACTGTTTAACTCTATTTGTACCTCTTGAATCCCCTCCCCTCATCCCCAAGATGTTCCAATATTATGATAAATAATTCATTTTAAGCAATATATTTAGTTTATTTGACAATATATGACTTAATTAAATTCATGTAACCAATCATTTAATACCTTGTATATCCTGCTTGTAAACTATACTTAAACTGGACTCAAAGCTGGCTCAGTGTTAGTGATTTGGACTTGGTCCCACTAGCCTGCTAACTAATAAATAAGTTGCCTTCTAGATTTCTGAGTGCAAAGAGTCTTCCATTCAGTTTGATATTAATTTTTCTACAACAGTATCTCTTCCCAGCAGATTAATCTATTGACATTTCTCATTTGAACAGGTTTGTGGTACATGCACCATTAACATACCTTTTTGGACTATGTACAACTCATGGCTCCCTTACTGTTAAGTTGTCCTGGGATAACCAGAGGACTGTTTGATCACCAGTGTTTCACTAAAACAAGATGAATCTAGCACCTAAAAACTGAGTAATAAAAATGGTGACTTAGACTTCTAATGGTGATTGTCTAATCAGCAATCTGAGGTAAAAGACTCTCTTCTTTAGGCATTACACTAGGACACAGTGGTGGTGATGTGTTCTTTTTTGGGTTACTCAGAGGACAGTGTCTATTTACTTTTGCCAGTTTAACAAATCAGATCATTTTCTTGTTAGGGCATATAGGTTAATATAAAGTCATATTTATTTCATATATTTCATATTATCATATTTATTTCATGATATTTTAGCCAGAATATTCCCATTGTAAGAAATTTAAGTGGCAACAGTAATTAAGGGAGGAAGAAATCCTTGGTTTGAGAATAGAGTCCTAGGGTAGTGCTATTCATTAATGGGAGGGAGCTTCTTTGTGGTTATCTGAGTTAATGGTGAAAGTCATTGTTTCTCAGGCTGTAGTGACTGTAGGTTTCTCCAAAACAAGTCAGTTTTGGAGAAAGAAGAAAATGCAGATGCCAAATTGTAGTCAGAAGGGCTTGTGCTCCTTCTCATGTGAGGCATCCGTGGGAGCAATTTAAAGGCCTGCAGTTCTACATTGCAAATGAGGACAAGAACCAGTAATATGGCCACCATTTAAAATCTCTAGGCTAGTGTGACATGAAGAAAGAAAAAAAGAGAGAAAAATTTGAAACTTACTACTATTCAGAAAAGTTTGAATTTAAACCACAATAAAATACTTCAATTTTCATGTTTCAAATTGGCAGAAACTAAGTAGAATCCTATTCAATGCATTCTTGGATGGGCCATTCTTTTATACTTGTTGCTAGGGCTACAAATTCCATACATTTTCTGAATGGTGATTTGAGACTACATAAAAAGATTATACTATAATTAATTCTGTTGCTTGGGCTCTAAGAAATTAATCAGTGAAGTAACACAAAGATTTTTCAGCTATTTATCTCACCAATATTTGTAAGAGCAAAAGTTAGAAATACTACATAAGTCATACTAATGTATTTTTTCTCACAGTTAACATTTTTCTCATAGTTCTGAATTTTTTTCAATAAGCATGCATTACTTTTAGAGAGCAAAACTAATTTAAAAATTAAGCAGTTCAGATGCTAATATAAAATACAATTGTATTTGGTTAACTTCTGAATCACATAGCTATGACTTAAATGACTAATATTTTGTCCACTGCCAAAAAGAAACAAAAATATTATTCTTCAGGACATTATCATGTTTACTTAGAAGGACATGTAAGATGATACATTGAATTTTGGTAATCAAAAACAAATTAGAGAAATTTTTCACACGTTCAGTTTTCCTTTGACACAATTGTCCCATTTAATTGGTTGGAATACTTAGATGAAACCAAAGAATACTGTTGCTCTTCTCAAGTAGACTCAGTAAATGGGTTTATATTCCACATGAACTTACAATCTTAAGTAAAAAAATTAGACTCATGAAAAAAGAGATGGGTAATTAAAAGAAGGGTAACATGATATTTAAAAGAACATAGACAATGGAAGGAATAGAGGTATTTAAACATCTTTATTTTAGTACTTTAAAAATCATAATAAATTCAATTCTTAAATGGCATATTGTTGGGAGCTGTTGCACCTAGAGATTGATCATATGTATGGGGCTAAAGCAAGGCCAGCCCAGAAAAAACAGAGACTAAAACAAGCTATGTAAACAAGTTCCAGCACCAAGAAGGCAAGGGGCCCAGGCCTTCCAAGCAAACAAGTTGCTAGGCAGTGGGTTGAAACTGACATACTTCTTTGGAGGATGTATATAAAGGTGCTACAGTGGTTAAGCAGTTCCTTTCCTTCCTTCAGGAGGATAAGGGCTCCACCTGATCCTAGCTTTGTCTTTTCTTTATTTTTCTCATCCTCTCATGATCCTTAACCTCAAGAACCTCAGGAGCTGCACTGGGTCTCAGCAGCATATAATTATTTTGACTTTATTAAATGATACCTTAAAAAATTCTCTGAGTGAAGCTATTTTACTGTGTTGTTGGCCTTAAGAAAGTATTTGCAAATCTTTGTTTGCTTCCATAGCCAACTTGTTACAGTGATTTGTGTATTTCATTCTTAAATGTTACTCTATTTCCTTTTTCCATTTTTGCCTTCTATTGGTCCAAGCTACAATTATCTTTATTTGACCAGCTACAATAATCTCCTAAGTCATGTTTATGCAACCACTAGGCATCTTCAGTTAAGCAGTCTTTATAATATAGTTGGGTGCTTTCAGTGAGCAAATACATTTAACTTAAAACTATTAACATTTTTGCTTTACCCTGAAGATAACACACCAATTAACATGACCTATGATATCCAATCTTTTCCTGTTGTAGTTTAGATAAGGTTCATGTGGCAACCAGCCTGCCGCCCTGGTAAGTGGCTGTGGTCTGGCAAGCCGTGGCCACCTCAGGGCGAGAAGCAGCAGCGTCTCCTGAGATCTGTGCCATGTTGGAACTTGGGGCGCTGGGAAACCTAGTAACCAGCCTGCCACCCTGGTAAGTGGCTATGAGTCTCCTGGCAGGCGGGCTGAGAATCAAACATTCCACCACCACCACCCCCACCCCCACCCCCATTAGCAAGTGGGAGCCAAAGATCTGAGCATCTCTCTTGGGAGGCTGACCATATGTAATATAGCAAATAAGGTGGATTTCCTTCTACCATCTCTTTGCAGGCAAATATTTTTATCACCATTTTGCTTTGTCCTGATTAATGGTATTGCTCCATTCAATATTCTGTTTTGATAAGTTCTATAATATTATGTATTTCCTTTGATTTTGTTATACCTGATTGAAAGAACAACTATTGTGAAGATAACGGAATGTAAAATGGTACCTATTACTGTTATCCTGGTAACCTTCTGTGAAGTTCTGTACCAATTGCAGTACACTTTCTCAGTTGGCTTTATTCCATCCTGTTCTGTTGTATTTTACTACCTTCAGATTAATAAAAAAATTTTTAAAAAGAAACACATAGATAAGTTTCATGTGCTGGAAGTTTATTTGTTTCTGTGTTTATATGGTAGCATCCTCAAGAGATAGGGGCTACTAGAAGGTAATGAGATCATAGGGACTCTACTCTCATAAATGGGATTAAGGTTTTTCATGGGCATGAGTCAGGTCTCCTGTGATTGTGTTATTTTCCCCCAAAGTGAGATGGTATATAAGGAAGAATGTCTGCTTCTTCCCACTGTTTTGCTACTTTTTCTCATGGCCTGCTCCTTTTCTGCTTCTCCACTATGTTGGGGCATAAATAGTGTATTCTTGCCAGAATGCCAATGGTATAATGCTCAACTCATTAGGATTTTGAATCAAATAAACTTTTTTACTTCATAAGTTACCCAGCCTTAGGCATTTTATTATAGAAACATAAAGAACTAAGGCATTTTTCATCTGTCACAAAGGCTTGTTTTTCTTCATGCTCATAAGACTCCCTCCAAATAATGTTACATCTGCCTAAAACTCTCTAATCATCTGATTGCAGTTCTGGTATTACCTTACACCCAAACCTTCTTCATAGTTTTCCTAGCCTACCCTCCTCCATTTTATTCTACTCCTTACAGTTGCAGCCATTTTACTGTACTTCTTAGAGTACAATAAATTATTGCCTATCTTTACAGACCATAAGTTCTATGAGGGGAAGACTATGTTTGTATTGTATTTAATTTGTACTAATAAGTCCCACCAATGTAGCCCACTAACGCTATAGCCAACAAATGCTGTGACCATGAACAAGTTATTTGATACCAGAAACAGACTCTTTCCATTTTATTTATTTATTTATTTATTTATTTATTTATTTATTTATTTTTGTGGGGTGGGAGCAGAAGATATTATTTCCTACTATCCCTTATAATTAGATATGATCATGTGACTGAATTTTGGCCAATGAAGCAAGAGTGAAAATGATGTGATTAACAAGTTGTGGGTCTACAGGTTGTCAGTATTATATCACAGACAGGACTTGAATCCCTGCATGACCACGTAGAAGATGGCGCAACTAATATGCCTACATTGTACTATAGTTTCAGATAGAGACAAATTTGTGTTAAACTACAGAGATTTTGGGGTTTATCAGATGAGGAGTATTATCTACCCTAACTAAAACAGTTACTGTATGAGAGTTGATATTTCCTTAAAAAATTGGGACAAATAATGTTTCTGAGAGTGGAATTGGTTGGGGATTAAAATAAGTGAGAACAATGCATTAGATTTAATTATTCAGTAGATGTTTTATCAGTGCCATCATCATTTTATTATATCTTTGTTATATCTGATATTAAGGACAATATATTCACAAATATTTTCTGTTATTTCTCACTCAGTTCTTTTTTTTTTTGCTTTATTTTCTTTTTTTTTAAAATTAAAAGAGAATAAAACAAAAGGGGGCATTACAGAGCAGATCAGAACAGGACAACATAGGCAACACAGTACTTTACATTAAGTCAACTGGACATCAACAGTATCTAACACCATATCTCTTACTCTGCTATAGTTGAGCATAGTTTCAATTACAATAATATCAAACATAACACAATAGTATAAAGCCATGCATATAGTGA
>PVJX010023815.1:0-28800 GCA_004027295.1 Dolichotis patagonum | reverse complement strand
ATGGCTTTATACTATTGTGTTATGTTTGATATTATTGTAATTGAAACTATGCTCAACTATAGCAGAGTTAGAGATATGGTGTTAGATAATGTTGATGTCCAGTTGACTTAATGTAAAGTACTGTGTTGCCTATGTTGTCCTCTTCTGATCTGCTCTGTACTACCCCCTTTTGTTTTATTCTCTTTTAAATAAAAAAAACTTAAATTTGCCTCGTTCTACTTCCTACATCAATTGTATTGATCTTTCCAAAATTTCATGAATATGTTATATAAGCTTTAACAAATCTAAAGGTATACAATAGATCCTGGAAAACCAGAAAAAGTCTAGCACATCTCATTTCTCTGAACTATATTTTTATATAATATCAGACACACTTCTAAATACCTGGGTTACACAGGTATCTCTTTCTTCAAATAGTATTTAAAAATTATCTTCTAGTGTGTAGCCAATTAGGATCTTGTATCAAAATGTCTTAAAATAAGACAGAGAATATGCAGAAGTACTGACCCACATAAATCAGACACACATGTTGGATTTTCTAGTTTTCTACTACCATGTTCTCTTAAGAAGAATAGTTTATAAGGAGACCAAGGCATGGACAATGGGAAGGGGTAAAACAAAACAAGGGCAGGGCTGAGTGGGGATAATAAGTAAAATAAATATATGTATAGGAACTTAATAACATCAATGTAAGATAAGCATTATATGCCATAAACATGAGCTGATCAATAATATCAATAAGAATGAAAAGGGGGAAAGAGGAATTAAGAGGAGGAGCAAGGAAGGGGAAAGGGATGATAGAGGGGATTTAGAAAAAGAGGAATCATGTATCATGCACATGCACTGCTCCCCAAGATGATTATATAATGTACTGCAAACATGTACTAATAGAAAAAATCAGTACAGTTACACTATTCTTTTAAAACATGCCCCGTAAGTCCCATGCACTCAAAACCTGAGTTTGTGGAAGGAGACTGGATTATGGGGATGCCACAGGTAGGAGGTAGGGCCCAGTTAAGGAGGTCACATGGCCTGTGACCTGGAAGGGTACACCTGCTCCCAGGCTCCTCCCTTCTCTCTCTAATTTCCAGCTACCACGATGTTGCAGCTTCGCCCACTCCACCATACCCCGATGCCATGCCTTTTCTGCCCTGGACTGAATCAGCTATGAACTGTAACCATGAACCAAAATAAACCTCTTTCATTTGCGTGTTGGGCATTGTGTCTCAGAGACAAGAAAGCAACTAAGACAAATATATTGTAATAAAATATATATAAAATAATTTTGATACCAGTTTATCTTATTATTACCAAAGTAACATGTGATCATACATAATTATGTACAGAACAGAAGACCTTGTATTGTCTTTCATTTATTCTTAGAAAATCCTGCCGTTCAGCCTCTGACAAAATTTATAATTTTGTCTGTGCCTTCCCTATTCAAAACAAAACCTGTCCATACCTTCAGAATGCCATGAAAGACTTCCAATCTCAGAATGAAAGAGACTGCATCCTGTCACCCTCCTACCCAGCACCCAGGACCCAGTGACACGAGCAACAGATATCACCACCCTCTAATAGCTCAGTCCTTTAAATGTCAGCCCTTTACATTTTTTCAAGTCTCCAGCACTAAACAATTTTTCCCTCTCATATTAATCTGAGATACTTACTTCTTCCTAATCCTCAACAACTCTATTTTAAAGAGAAAAATGAATTAAACTTTGTTAATAGGCTGTATGTATGTAGTCACGTGAGTTATTGACTACAGTTGTTCCCATATTTAAATCACAATAAAGGAACCAATGCCCTAAAAGTAATCCCCATCACTTTTCCTGAGCATCATTCAAGTCATTTAAGTCCCTCTTGAAATGTAGTACTAGGGACTGAATGTGATCCTCCAGTTGTGCTCATTTTTCAGCTTTTTATTTGGTTGGAGAGTAATGTGAATAAATTTCCACATTATTTTCCAGGGGAGTCACAGCCAATTCTACAACAAGAAGGGTAATTACACTTGATGCCACAAGATATGGTTAATTGTGTCAGCGATATCAACAGCAACAGCGTATGTAGTATCGAGCAATGCCAAACATCCTAACTCCCATAAGATTCTATCAATAATCGTATTTTATGTTATAGGTGAAAAAAATAGAGTACAGAAGTTTTAAATAATTTACCGGAACCCTGATAGCATGGTAACAATACTGATGAGCAGTAATGAGAAAGGTTTGGTTTCCATGTGAAAAAAAAAAAAAAAACCTGACAGGCTGTTAGTTTTCTATCACCTACTATAGACCCTGAAAATTTTCATTATACTAAGAACCTCTTAGACAATGGCCAGCAGCAGACAGCAGAGCAGGTCTTGTAACAACTTAATTAGTGCCAGCAATTATCCTATAAGCAGAGAAAGCAGAATCTCTCCAGCTAAAATTTGTATTTCATTGACTGTGTAGTTGCAGGAGTTAAACCTAACACAAACTAAGAAGTGGAAAAGAGAAACAGAACTATGCTACCCTATTGACACCATTTTTATTAGAGAAACTGATAAAGTTACAAGGTTTGCAGTGACAATTAGAAAGACAATCGCAGGCACTAGAGAAGAGAGTTGGGAAAAGCTATTTCCTGTGACCACACATCCTGATTATTTTATTATTTAACTTACAAGAGTCAAACCCTATCAAGAGATAATAAGGTAATGTGAAGCACAGTACAGATCAGAATAATTAATGCTTGCATTTGTTTTGACACTTATAAACTTGGTAAGCTATTTGCCATGTTAATATAAATATAGTAATTTTTAACACATATGCAAGTTTTGTGAAAATGAAATGCTCTGTTTTATACTGCACAATGTACACTGACATTTTCTATCTGTCTTGTTTTGGTTTTTGCTTTATTCTGTATTTGTTTTTTAATACTAGCTTTATAACCTTGTAAGCAATTTCAGTATCTACTGAGTCTTGCCCAATAACTTGAAAATCCTGAACATCTATTGGTACAATCATGGACAGAAATAAGCCAAATTCATGAAATGATTGTAGAATTCCTATTTAACACCTCTTTTTGTAGCAATTAATTCAAAGCTTAATATTGCTTCTGTTTGGACATCAGGACAAATAAGGAAGTTAGAAGAGCGGGGAAATGGCAGTTACTATGAAGGGGTAGAGGAAATGAGCATGTTACATAGATATGAGACCAATAACTTGTACAAAACATTGTGGTGTAATTACAACTCTGAAGTCTATAATTTTTTGACAGGTTAAAGAATGGCCTACCAGGATCTTGTAAATCTGTCTAAAAATTCATCTGTCTTAAAATACAGTATCATAAATCTTCAAAATATTGGTTTGGTTACATTATATGTAACTTTTAAATTATTAAATCAGTAATGCTTTCCTGTGTTGCATCTAAAGAGAGAAGTAACGTATAATAGACCTTCCCCCCAAAAAAGGAATATATTCTAAGACAACTAGGGGTGCATGAAACTGGGGATGATAACAAATCTTTTTTACAGGATTCTTTTTAAATTTAAAAACATATTTATGAAAAAATTAAGTTTCTAAACCAGGTACAGCAAACAATTAATAATAATAGCTAATAGTGCAATAGAACAATCATAAAAATATATTAAGTTATATAAATATGCTTTCTGTGGCCTCTAAAAGAAATATACTTACCTTCTTTCTTAAATAATATGAGATGATACAATGTCTACATGATGAGGTGAAGAGAGGTAAATTATGTAATCACTGTAATTTGCTGTTAGGCTCCTTCATGGGGATTAATTTAACACAGGCACTGCTATTCTAGGATAGTCAGTGTGGGGAGGGTAGTGTTTATAGCATGGATACACTATCACGATGATTCATGCACTTGATAGAATAAAGTAGGACAGTACAAAGTTTTGTCACACCTTCCAGAAGAGCACACAATTAAACATTTATGAATTATTTATTCCTAGAATTTTCAATTTAATCGTTTTGCAGTATAGTTGATCAGGAGAAAATGAAACCATGGAGAGCAAAACCACAGACAAGAGGTTTTGCCATACATACTATGGTATAGATTCATTTATGTATTAGGTATAGTAAAAGATTAACAACAATAACATAATACAATATAATAATTATAATGACATACAGTAATAACTGGTTACTTGAAATATGTAAATTCTTTATTCCTGAAATATTTCAATAGTTTGGAATTGCAGTTGACTGTGTTGATATTTTACTTCAAAACCACAAAAAACAAAGTCACAGGTATGGGTAAACTACTGCATGTCTTTGTAGGGGACTCAACAGATTGTAAGCAGGCAGACATATATAAATCTAGAAATATATATATATATATATATATATATATATATATATATATATATATACACAACGGAGGTAAATTTCCTTTACTCCAGTTCTTTGATATTAAAGTGGTATAACTAAAACATATTAAAATTAGTTTTCAAGAAGATTCATTCGATATATAATTTATACTAATTAGCATGCTGAAAGAGCAAGTTAAAAATGGTCTTTTCTGTTTGAAGTACAGAATTTTTAAATCAATATTTACTTCCTTGATAATTTTCTTCACCATTTCAAATAAAATATGTTAAGCCAGAATCATGATGTTCCGTCATGTAAAACAAAACTTAAAGCATAGGCATATGCTTCAAATACATAGTGACCGGGCTTGTTTGCTGTTGTTGTTTCAAGCTTTTAGAACGCATTGCTCAAAGTAAGAAAAGGCAAATGTAATCAAACTTCATAAGCCAACAAACTGAGCAAATGATAGGGAAAAAATTTTATTTGAGAGGTAAAGGTATCAAATTACAAATGCAATGTTCTGAATGATGAAAACTCAGCTTCAAAAGCAGTTCAAGTCTTTAAAACTAAACGTATTTCAACAATTTTACCTAAGAGGAACAGATTTAGTACACCTTTGTGAGAATTTTAGTATGAGGGAGTTAAGAAACTACACCTTTAAAAACCTCACTCAGTTGGAATACAGATAAATTCCCTACACATTTGTATAAACCTACTTCAAACTACAATAAAGGTGTTCTGTTCATTCTTTTCAATATATTTAGTAAATGCGGATAATGTTACATTGCCTAGAGTAATCTCGACGCTTTTGTTCTACTGGAAGAAACAAGATACCCTTTAGCTAAGGTTTTCTGCTGCTTTTGTCTGTTCAGCACTAGCACAAGTAGGGTGACGGTCTCATAAAGAAAATAACCAAAGGCGCTCACTTCTTCCAGTGACTTGGCATCCCTCCAGCACTGACATTCCATGCCCTACATTAACTCCTGGGGCCACAGGATCAAAGTAAGAAGGAAATAGTGTGCCTTTTTTTTTAAGTTTTGGTAGCTACTTTCTTATTACATGGGCAGTATAATTCACTGTCTTATATAACTGCTTAACCCATTTTAAATTTTAATAGCCATGCAGTGACAAACAAATGGCATCACTTGTTCTATGTTAGGTATAACTTATAGATAAAACCTTGCAAAGTGACTCTCAATAAATCAACATAGTCCTGGAAGAACAGTGAAAGCACAGCTGAAAAAGATTAGAGATAATGTTTTACAAATGTATGCTGCAATTTTTTATTTTAACTCGGCCTAAGTCATACTTGGCTCTCATGAACTTAAAGTATAGTTATTTGTTTTCCCAATAAAGAATCTCAGAAATTAACCATTTGCCTGAAATAGTCTGGCATTTGTGTACCTCCAAGTGATATAATTTACTTGTAAAACTTTTTAAGGCAAAAGAGAATGACCTGTATCTATTTTCCAGAAAGGAAAAATACTGAACATTATTATGTACTCAAAGACTACAAGTATAGCAGAAAATGCCATACTGCTAAATGTTTATTATTTGACATGATTTTTGTTGTTTTTGTTTTTTGAGATAGGGTCTCACAGTGTATTTCAGGCTACCTGTGAACTCACTATGTACCCAGATTGGCCTAGAACTTAAAGCAATTCTCCTGCCTCAGCCTCTGGAGTGCTAGTATTACACGTGTATGCAACCACATCTGGCTTTGACATGATTTTAAAAATCTTGTCTATTGATCTTTCCATTTAAAAATTTGTATTGGCTACAGTGAGAATAAATGAACAAATTGATGTGATGTCCATTTGATTACTAGTACTTCACCATACAAAGGATAAGCTTGGAATGTTTATGTTTGCCCTATTTATATTTTATAGTGAAGAAAAATCTTTGGACAGAGCTAATGAAAGAACTAAAATGAGACAGTTTTCCTGTTCTGGGCTACTTAGTAGCACTATTACCTAGAGACAAAAATTCTAAATGATTTTACAAATAAGTAATGAACTATAAAGATAGCCAGATACTAAACTATGTAATTTCTCTGTTCATTAGGTATTTACTAAGAAACTAAAATGCTAGAAAACTTTGCAAAGATGGAGATGCAAAGATAGATGAGATATGCATCTTCTCTGTGAGAATTTAGAGAATTAACTATGATAGACACAACTATGAGAAAGAAGAGAGATGAGCAATGCTCAGCAATTTTTTTTTTTTTTGTACCGGGGATCGAACTCATGACCTCACGCTTGCCAGGCAGGCACTTAAGCCACTGAGCTAAATCCTCAGCCCAATGCTCAGCAATTTAATAATAGCTTGCCAAGTTTGGTAAAATTCAAAACACCAGAATTAACCTAATCTTGATATGCAAATTAATCATCTCTCTCAACTAGAAAGTTGGGGATTTTGGTAACAGAAGACACACTAAATACTGCCTATTAACTATATAAAAATAGCAGTAAATCTCCATTTCTTCTGGTTAAAAAAAATTTTCCTCTGAATTAAAATCTTGTTTTAAATTAGAAAAACAGAACAACAATGAAGATATATTTTGCCTGCTAGAAACTTGGTTCATCTCATAATTTCTCTGCAAAATGAAAAGCTAGGATAATTCTTTCCCTGACAAGATTGTCTATGTATTGTCATCACTACTTCAAAAGCTGAAATTCTAATTTTATTACTACAGTTACTTGTGAACCTCCCATTGTCTCATCTACTAAACTGCAGTTACAGTTATAATGCAGTTCCTAACTTATGGCATATTCTTGGAGCTCAATGAATAGAAAGAGGAAAAAGAAAGAGGAAAAGTGAAAAGGAGGAAGGGAGGGAAAACAAGGAGGGAAGGAGGGAAGGAGGGAGAGAGGAGAGAGAAGAAGGGGGAAACCAACCTAAAAAGTGAAATGGAAAGGAAAGGTAGGAAAAAAGTACCAGAAACTTTGGGCAAACAGAAATAGAGACAAAAAGAGATAAACTCAAGGAGATTTAGGATAACAAAGACTTCTGTCCACTTGAAATCTTTGCTTACAACAATCAAATGTTGGCTTGTGTCTGTTATCATCTGGTCTCTAGTGTCCTGTAAAAATACTGGTGGGCAAAGACAGAGATCAGATGAAGTAGCAATGACCTGGCTAATAGGAACATTTTGGAGAAAATCTTCTATTCTGAATCCCAGATAAGTTAGTACTAGATTTTTTTTCTTACACATTCAATCTCCAGGGGTCTGAAATTTACATGAAATTCAAAGTAGTAGCTGTGTAGTTTTCACTACACTTTACTTCATTTACTATTACATTTGCTATTAAGCAAATGACAAAAATTGTAACATAAATCATGAGAAAGCTAAGAAATATAATCAGGCAGAGTTAAGTAAGTTTACAGGGCCAAACCATTTGGCCAGATGGTTTTTTGCAATTTTGGAAATATTTGAAGTTCCCATAAGTGCCACAGGGTGAGAGAATTGAAAACATTTCCATCTGCCTACACTAAAGGAAATATTCATACAATTCCATACTGTTCTCCAGATTATTAAGGCTGTATGGACACTTAAGAAGAAATATCATCTTACTCTTTCCCTAAAAAGGGTAATTCTAAAGCCACTTCAGTAAATGGCTAAGGGACAAAACAATTCAAAATTAATACCTCCAAAGAGATGCTAGAGTCTCTTCTTGTCTACTCTGTTTGTAATAGAGAAAAATACCTCTGAGATATAGTACAGAACTTGGACAATGAAATCACATAAGAACCATACACTAGTATATGCTTTTAAACTAAAAAATGGTTATTGGTGATAGAATCAGGGTGCTCAGATCTTCTAATCTCAATTGGCTCTATCTCATGTTATCAACATCCAAACATTCTGGAAATGTTTGGGAACAGCAAGTGTAGGAAAAATAATAACATCACAATTCTTTTGATGTTATTAACACATTTCATATCTTTATTACTAATAATTTTAAATTATTAGAAGAAATAAGAAGTTAGTTCCTATATACTCCTCCACGTTTGCCTTCCCAATCATTCTTCAAAATACAATTTCATCATAACTTTTTGTTAAATTATCATTCATATATACATTATCATGAATTTTTAGCACTGAGTCATATGTAATACTATAATTACATTTAATTTTTATACAATTCTGTATTTACTATAATCTCTTCCTTGACTTTTTATTTTTACATGTTTAATGTCCCATGTACTTATAATTCATGCCCAAACTCTCTGCAGCACTTTAATTCTTCAAACATCTCTGGTCTACTATAGAATACTTCCCATTCTCTTTATCATTCTGGGCATATGAGGTTTTATTTAATTCCTTGTGGGTATTTTAATGACATTTCAAGGACAGTCATAAATACATGTGTTCAACTGACTATAGTGAACCACAAACTAGAGATCAATTTTTAATAACTGTGGAAAATATTAAGACATTAACAAAGGTAACAAATGTCAAAAGCCATGAAGGACTGAGTAATAACACAGTGAGTAGATGTGCAAGAGTTGACCCATAACAGATGGGGTTTGATTTTCAGGGAAAATAACAGACCAAAAAATAAGCCAGAATTTTCATCACCAGTTTTTTAAATGAAGGATTTGATTTGTTTAATATAAATCTATCTCAGCATCTCCAAAGTTTAGAATAAAGTTGCTCATGCACTAATATGCATATGAGTCACTTGGGAGTTTACTAAAACATAGATTATGATTAAGTCTTAATTCTAAAGAGCCCCTAGATGATGCCAGTGATTTTGGCCTAACAGGTACAGTTTGAGTAGCAAGAATAAATCACTCAGCCTTGTTACAAGAAGTGGAAAAATGAGAAAGACCTAGTCAAGCACAGAAAATATTCGTAGCATATATTTTAAGCTTTTTAGTTCATGTTTTAGAGCACAAGATTCTTACTAGAGAAAGCAAAGTACCATCTACAAGGAGAAAAACAGGCATTTCAAGTTAATGCTCTACAAACAATTCAAAGCCAACCAGACTCATACTTGACCAGTATCTCTATACCCAAAATGCCACACAGAGTACAATGGCAATGCACTGTTCATGTATCCCAATGCTTCTGTTCTGACACCAATCCCAATCTGATATGCTGCAATATGTCTCAATCTAATGCTAAGTACCTAGAGTTAGTACAGACTGCCCAAGTTATGGGCTGGGTACTCCACGGAAGTGCCCTCACTTCATAAGACTGCCTAAGGGCAAACCATCATTAGCAAAATGGCTGCAGATCTGGAGGTTCCGTTGATCACCTTCAGGTCTAATAACTCATTAGAATGATACAACACAAAAAGGGATGCACTTGTAGCAAAACATTTAGTATCAAGCCTACAATCCAAATCATCTTACTAAAGAAAAATATAGGAAAAGTTTTGGGAGAATCGGTAATACAGAGTTCCTCTACTTTTTCCAGGCAATTTAAAATATGTCCCCCTTTCAGTACATTACTTTGCACCCCAATCAGACAGCTTCCCTGAGCTTCAATGGCCAAAGTTTTGGTCACATGATTGGACTCACTCTCCAGCTCTGTTTTCCTCAGGTGTTGGGAGGTGAGACTGGTATCACCGGGTTCAAAGCCCCAACACTCTGACTGCACAGTCTTTCCACCAGTATCAGAGACCATCAGATGCTATCAAGGAGCCACCAGGAGTCATCTTATCAGCATAATCTCAGGTGTACTCTAGGCCTTTGAATAACTAAGACAATCCTATCCATGCCAGATAAAGACATGAGATATTTACATTTACCATCTATTCTTTTTTGGAAAGTGATTTAAGAAAAATATATATAGTCTACTAAGAATACATAAAGAGAGAAAGTGAGTTCATCAAGGCAAGAAGTAAGAAAACTAAAATCTAAGTAAACTGGCAAAATATATATAACAAAATGCTGTATATTACTGGGATTGGTTTTCTCTCCTATATTAGTAGGAATTGAATTAGTTGATCTCCTAATTGGCTCCACTGTTCTATAATTCTACAAGTTTATAAAATCTATTTTATTCACTTGCCCAGTTAAACAGTGATCTCAACAGTTGCTAAAATTATCATCTCTTGATTGATCAAAATGAGTGTTATAATAAAACACCTTTACAGCTACTGCAGTAATTAGAATCCTACCATCTCAAATAAACTTTTCTAAAGAATGGCTATAACATCAGCTTGTCCTGAGGTGCAATGCTGACTAATCTCTTTCCCCTAATGTCACTCATTCATTAATATTAAAAACTAAATATTAATCCAATCCATTAAAATAAATATTCCAAGATTTGCAATGTATGTATTATTATTTCCTGGCACTTTAATATGGATTTGGAGTTAAATTCAAGTTCCCTACTCATCTGTGTCAAGGAAAGCAAAACTATATGGAAATATCTAATGTACCATAAATAAAGAACATAAACTAGGACAGAGTCCTCTAAACCTAATTATCAGTTATCCTTCATCTGTCTTTCTCATTCCACTCCTACTAATTGATATTTGAACAGCAAATATCTTATTTAAAATAAGAAATGCGTGCATTATCACTACCATGAGGAGCATGGCAAAGCTGCCTGCCCGGATTATTTCCATAAATGGAATCAATTTATACATATGTTGAAAAACATCAGAAAAGTACAGCAGGCTAGGTTCATTTTGATATTTTTCTTTCCTGAACAAGACAGGCAGATCATTACAATTAACATCTATTGTGAAGTTACAGGGAATTGGTAAGGAAATAATTCATGTTAAGCAGAGGTTCTCAACATCATTAACAGGAACTGAGAAACTGGGCCAGTGTGCATGAGAGCATAAATCATAGAGGTCATGTGTGTTAATGAGAAAAAGAGCATTTATTAGCTTCCAATTTAAAATATAAAGCCCTTCTCCCTCTATGGTTTAAAATGGAAAAATATCCTATACCTGAGCAGAGGAGAAGGTAGTGCCCTCAATTAAATGAACAACTCTCCTGGCCCCCAAACTTTTATTGTTGTCATGGGAGTTCATCACTCTCATTTCATTTTGAGACTGTGATGTCTTTGTTCTATGGACAGAAAGCTTCTGAACATAACATTTCAGTAGTATTGCCTAGCTTGTATAGTTGCCTATTCTTTTCAAAGTAGGAGCCATATATACACATTTAAGTCTGTAGTCAAAGTGGCCTATGTCCTAACTTTTTGGTGAGAGGGTTAGGGTAAGATTCCTCAAATCATTGCTTAGTGTATGTTTGTTTTGAAGTCAAGAGAAAAATGTTCACAAATAGAATGTGAAGAAATCTACATGTCATTAGATAACTAAAGATATCCATCATCAGAAATTGTCATTTTATTTTACAAATAAGAAGGGAACAAAAGGATGGATTTCAAAGAGATGATTGATTATATAATTGTAATACTATATAACTGTTTCTAAGAAGTAATTTACTTTTTTGATACATGTTTGAGGACTCTTACCCTAACCCTTTCCCCATACCCAAGCTATGGGTTAAAACTTGTAGGAATGAACCTATGATAACACCAGCTAACCTCAAAAGACTAAGAAAGTATTCCTGAAGAAAAGCCAAAATTATTTGGATTTTTTTAAATAAAGAAAACAGAATAGCCCATCCCTTTCTCATTTTACAAAAAAAAAATCTAGGTCATTTTATAAATATTTACTTAATTTCATTTTCTTTTGTTTCTAAAATTTCTGTTACATTCCTTTCAAATGAAATCAACAAATTCTTTTTTTTTGAAATCAACAAATTCTTAATAGACCATCCTTACTTAAGCCAAGAGATACATACCTTTAATGAAGATGCCTCCCACAATGGAAAGGCACAGAAAGTAAAATTAAACCACGGCCAGAGTGAACCTTTCCAGGAGCAAAGTAAGACTCAGGATATCTACAATACACTGCAGAACACGAATTCTCATCTTAAACTATAACAATAGTTAGAGAAATCACTCAGATACTACATATTGAAAGCCCCTTAAATGTATAAACTGATGTAATTGAAGCTTTAAAAAAATTCCCATTCTTCACCTTACCTTGTGTTGTTAAACTTTAAAAAAAATTTGTTCTTTCAATTTCTGCAGCACAATGAATACACTGCAAGTTCAGGGACAAGTTTCAGTAATTTATCTAACAAAATCTCCCCATTATAAGATAGTGTTTATCTACAAAGCAAACACAGAGATCATGTCATGATGAAATCTACTATATTTACTAGAGAAATGCAGAGCCGAAGCTAGCAGCACAAATAATACTTGATGCCTTCTCATTCTTTGATGTTAGGGATATAAAGTACCAGAGTCTCTCTGAACCAATATTTATTCTTTTTCCGACATTACTTCTAATTTGATACAGAACGCAGTCATGTACTGTTAAAATTTCATGTTGGCCAATATCTACTCTATGCCTATTTGTCAAGTAGAGTAAAAAGTTCTGAGAATACAGTAGTGAGCAAGACTGCTCACAATTTTTTCCCTTGTGGACCACAGAGTGCAAATATATAGGTTGGGGTTTCCATATATTGGAAGTCTGTTAAGAAAGAAATTCTCTCTCCCATAGAGAAGCTGATCCCATACAGACTGGAAGAGTAGTTTAAATACATGTCTACCCCTAGGAGCTCAAGACCAGACTTTCCTGTGTTTTCATATTTTTCATTTTTTTTACTTTTTCTTACCATACTAAAGACTCACCTTTTTTTAGAGAATTGCCAAAGAAACTGTAATAAAACCTGAAAAGGTAGAAGTTACAGGGGAGTTATAGAAAGAAACTGCAGACGAGGAAACAACTAAATGGATTACACTGAGAGAAATATCTCTCAAAGGCAAACCAGGCCTCTTGAGCATTTACTACATAAATATTCAGTACTATATGCTAATACTAGGCAAATAATGATGAGCAATATTTAGACCATAAAATACTGACAGTCTTTCAAAGGAGAAAAACATTAACTAAACTAACCCTCAACACAGAAACACAAAATGACAAATGCTCTGAAGACAAACTGAATTCTTTCTTAGAAGGACCTTATTTGAACCACAGGTTCAGTGAGGATTCCCCTGAGAAGGCAGTGTTTAACTTGGGATATTCAAGCTGAGTGGGTAGGATATTGCTAAACGAAGAGAAGAAGCACCTTCAGGCAGAAATGTACATCGCATGTGTAAAGAGTTTAGAAAAATCAAGAAATGGTGAAAAATAAAAGAAAGGATTCAGGTACCATATGGCTGGAAGACAGGGAAATACAGGTGCGGACATACGCTCAAGCAAGTCCATGGAGTCCTAAAAGGCAATTCAAGGATTTGACTGTCATCCAGTAAGCAGTTTGCTGACGTGTGTACACTGTCTGTCTGAAGGTAAGCTGAGGGTCTGCCTGTGGAGGCAGGATTCGAGAGGCTGAAGAACACCTTTAACTGTACAGTTGTTGTGCGCTTAAGTTTATCATTGTGCATTTATTGCTCATTTAAAGGAAAACAATGCTATAGACCTTTCAATTACTAGGTTCTGTTAGGAACAAATAATTGGCAGAAGGATGGATTCTGGAAAACCAAACTGAAAGTCACTGCTGGGGTCGGGATATGCCCAGGCAGCACTAGAGATACAGTCAGAGATTCAGAATGATGAGGAATTTACATGGCAAAATCAAGGATGTGTTCTAATGGACTGCATGTAAGAAGTCAGAAAGAGTATGCCAAAGATGAATTGTAGATCTCTGAGTGATACTGAATGAATGGTTATATTGTTCACTACCAAAAACAGTTGAAAATCAGATTTTCATAGGCTTCCACTTGAAACATCTTTAATGCATCTAAAAGGAGATGGCAAATACAGATGTTGGGGGCTCGAAGGAGCAATTTGTCTGAAGATACACCTTCGAGAGCAAATAGTATGAAAATATAATGAAGCTACAGGTATAAGTGGCTTCAGAATGCAGGAATCCCCTACTGCAGTTTATTTTAAATGTATTAACACTAAATTGAAGATATTCACATCCTCTTTCAAGTAACTACATTTTAATGATAAATGTTGATATGAGTAAAGTTTCACAAAATAAAGTGATGAGAAAACAGATCTAGTACCCTTCTGAGCAATCCCTAATGATACACCGAGTTGAATAAGCCCAGGATGGACTTTTTGGGTTATAAGTAAGTCACAGAGGGCAAATATCCATTGTGTTAACAATAGAAAACTCCCCCAGAATGGATGTATGAATTCATTGTGCCATTTATATTAGTGATTGCCAAATTAAGATGCTGAAGAAATGGCACATTCTGTAGATGAGTCACTGGGTGAACTCTTGCATGTGCTCTCAGGGAGTCAACTGGGTATCAGTGTAAATGCTGAGTGTGGTGATCACAAACACATACGCAATATTCAGACGAACTCGGGATCATGATCCACTTCTTACTGAGAAGCGCAATTCTGTGAAGCCAAATCTTGATGAAGTAGAGAAAGAATGTAAAAACTCAGTCAATAAAAAATAAACTAATATAATTTAGTAAAAATACCATCAAAGCATGGCTTTTGAAATGTACTGTTAACACACATGCTAAAGAACAGGTGCCCTCTGGACATGCTGGCTCCATTGGTACGGAATTCTCCATCGCCCACTCATGAGAGGTACTGCAAAACACAAAAGCTACAGTGTAGATATCCTGGCCTAGGAGACAGAATCTCAACAAAAAATAATGTTTTTCTAAAGAATAAAAAAAAAAAAACTAAGGAATAAGAAAACTTACTGGAGAGATGATAATGTGAATACCCACAAATGAGTACAATGTCAAATGTGTCTTTCAGGTACCTAAAAATGTTTACTAACAGCTAATAATTCAAAGTAAAACTGTTCTGTTCCTGTTCCTTTTATATCAGCACTAGAAAAAAGAAAGACAGTTATGCAGTGAAATTTTTTGGACACAAAAATAAATCGAAGTTCTGACACATGCTACAACACTGAGAAACCCTGAAAACATTATGCTAAGTGAACTTATACAGTAAGTCACAGTGTGGTAAAAACTGCATGATTCTCTTACAGTGAATGGGGAAGATGGGCACACCCATAGAAACAAAAAGCAAAAGATTATTACTGCAAGTAAGGGCTGGGGCATAGGAAAGGAATAGGGAATGATTGTCAAAGGGCACGGGATACTCTAGGGGTTGCAAAAATATTCTGCAATTCCCAAGAGGTAACAAATATACAACTCTGTAAGTGTACTAAAATATAGTGAATTATAAACTTTCACAATGAAATATATGGTATATGAATCACATTTCAATAAATTTGTTTTAAAAAATAGTACATGAAGGTTTTCATCTGAGACAAAATAGTATTTAGGAAGACACATTCACCTGAAATAATTGCAACAATTTCTATAATTGAGCTTTACAGAGCTCAGTTCACAAATTCATTTCTATCTTTATTAATTCTAGAAGTTACTTCTGGAAGTATGTTTAATGTGTTTATTGCTAAATATTTGTATTACTTTATTATCAAATATGTATATTATTTAGCAAACACATAGATTCACACAGAACAACTCATTTAATTTCCAAAGCTGTTCTATGAGATTGGTAGTATTGTTAACCCCAGAGGAAAAATCAGATAAGTAGGTCAAGGGCACAAATGGAGTAAGAAATGGAGTTGAAATTTGAATCTAGATAGTCTGGCTCCATAACTTACACTTTTAACTACATGCTATGTAACTACTCTAACCAAAATGCTTAAATAGTGCATTAACAAAAATACAAAAAGTAGTTACACTGAAGACATCACAAATACATACAATGGAAGAAAAAAAAGACACAAAAACACTTTCTTAATGTTTTCTAAATACATTCTTACAATTTAGGTTGTAATTTCCACTTGTAATATCTTGCCATAATTCAGCTTAGATATAAAAGACATGCTCTGAAACCTCATAAAAGAATTCAAGGAATGGCTCTAATAATCAAAAACACTGAGATTAAAGATGCATATAAAAATTGAAATATAAGTTTGGAAAAAGCAATATATTTAACTCAAATACATATGTGATTTTAAGCAATTACTGCAGCAACCTAAAAGTAAAATTTTAAATATATATCGGAATTGTTTCCAATCTATGAAAAAATAGAGGTTACTCCACGCTCAAGGTAACCTTTGTTTAGGAAAAACAAGGCACATACATCTGGCCAATTTTCTATTAAAAGCACCCAAAAAAGAACAACTGCTAACTATTCTTATACCCCATGAGTGATACACTGACAGTTTATCAATAAATCTGGATTAAGTGAGAAAACCAAAGTTTCATTTTATTTTATTTGTCTTTAGTAAAACAGTGTTTTATTTGACTTTGACATGCTTTTTTCTTTTCTTTTATTCATTTTTTCTTTTTTTGTTCTGGGGGTCGAACTCATGACCTTACACTTGCCAGGCAGGTGTTTATGCCACTGAGCTAAATCCCCAGCCCTTGACACATTTAGTTTTTAACATGCGGTAACTTTCAAGAAAACTTAGAATCTGATTCATGCATCTGAAAACCAAGCAAAATACAAACATTTCATTACAATTCTATAGAGGAGCTGACACGACCCACCAGATGATACATACTCTCTGTTTTAAAACTTCCAATAAACCCTCTGTTCATATGATCAGATAATTCCTCATTTTCCAAACCATCTCCAAGACACATGGTATACTTATTCCCAGGCAGTCAATCAAGGAGTCCCTTTGCCTTTAGGATAAGTCTCCCTTGGGGGTTACTCCCTCGGCCCCTCAGGCAAAAGAACTTCCAGGCTTTGAAGAGTACAGTACCTGCTATTATCTTCAAAGTCAAGTAGCAAACCACTCATTCTAACAGTACAAACTTGGGCCAAACCTCCAATTGAGTCCTGGAGACTGGGTTTTGATAGTCCTGTGCCTTAATTCATTTTGGCACTAAACTGGTTTTGCATTTTAAACATGAAACAAAGCCAACTAAGGAGAACCAAGGTTTGGAAATTTTCTGTGCTTTGTTTTACCTCACAATTCCATTGTTATATAGGTTTGCATTCTTAAAATAAAAATTATATATATATATATATATATATATATATATATATATATAAATGAATATATTTATTTATATATATAAATGAATATATTCATTTTATGGCAAAAAAAAAAAAAACAGAAGCCTTACTGCTAGCCTTTTCCTCAGAGAAAAAAACATGCTCCTTTAAATCATTCTAATAATCTCCCCACTAATTTTCTGTTTGGTCTCCTACCACATTATTTCAGGTCACTTGCTCTTCTGCATGGCTTGCATATGGCCAACTGTGCCATTTCATTAGCCACGGGTTCTTCCTGACGCCTGAAGGAGTTATAAACGCCAATGGTTTCACTCCTTAGGAAAAGCTGTTTCTCACCAGAGAGCTGCTCTGTCTTCCTTTGTTAGGGCCAGGATGCCATACAGAAACCTCTCCCATGGACTCTATGCAGTCTGGCCAATGTGGCTCCTGAAAAACAGGCACCATTATAAGGACTTCAAAGTACAGCCCGGATTTTGTCAATCTGTGTAACACCTAGGTGACATGCCAGAGTATCTGAGTATGCCAAAGTTTCAATGGACATTTGTTGGAATTATATAGCAATTTACAGTGGAAAGGAATCAGTTCTATTGACACCATGTTGGATAATCAGTTTATTTTCATTCTAGATTTTGCATTGTCTAGAAATATCTAACAAGCAGCATACATAAGCTATGGGACAGATGACAATGCACGGATTTAATTAGTAAAATTCAAAATATGGAAAACTGTCTTTAGAACAACTAACTGGGCTTCTTCAACAAATAAGTCATAATAAGAGAGAGACAGAGACAAAGACAGAAACAGAAACAGAAAGGATGAGCAAGACACATGGAGATACAGACAAAGATAAAAAAAAGAGACAAAGACAGAGACAGGAACAGACCTCTGACTTTTAAGATATACTTAAAGGGCACATCCAAAATGCAAAACATAGACCTGTTTAGTATTCTAATTTTAACAACCAAAAAATCCTTGAAAATCCAAATTAAACAACTATGAGGCAATAATGACAATTTAAATATATGTGATATTAAGGAATTACTATCAAAGTTTCGGATGTGAAAATGGTATGATGGCTATATTTGAGAGATCTTATCTTTTAGAGATATTGATGGTAATAGTCACAAGTGAAATTCTATTATGCCTGGAATTTTCTTTAAAATAATCTTGGATGGAAG
This sequence comes from Dolichotis patagonum, assembly GCA_004027295.1. Classification (NCBI taxonomy): domain Eukaryota; kingdom Metazoa; phylum Chordata; class Mammalia; order Rodentia; family Caviidae; genus Dolichotis; species Dolichotis patagonum. The sequence goes on along the minus strand of PVJX010023815.1, from coordinate 10,281 downwards.
TAGGTAAGTTCACTGGAGCTAAGGGATGCTTATAGAATGTGTTGACATACCTTCTATACTCTTTAATGTATGCTTAAAGTTTTCCTATAAGTGTAGTGAGTTTTTCAGCATCACTTCTTGGGCTTTGCGGTAATTATTCAGTGAAATAAGAATTACTTGAATATAAACCTGTGATACTGTGACAGTGAATCTGATGAATTAGACAGCTACAAATTTAGTAATAATCAGGCAGCATATACATTCTGGATGTGAGACTGCATTATATTTAATCATGATATTTAGAAGAATATGAAACATAAAATTTATAAATTATTTGTTTCTGGAATTTTCCATGTAATATCTCTGGATGAGAGTTGATCATGTGTAACCAAAACTGCATAAAGTAGTTTCATGATTAATTAAAAGCTTTGAAATGCTTAAAATCACATATATCTTCCTCTTTGATCTTAAAAACTTCATTGTCTTTATATATCACTTTGTATTTTATATATAATTTTCCTTATGTTCCTCAATTCAGCAAAAGTACAGTACATATTTCTCCTGCTGCTCAAGGATATTTTGATTTACAATAGAACCTAAACTGTGCCTACCAGCAGATGCTCCTGCTATTGATGGAAATCAGTCAGTTTACATATAAACTCAATATTCACTAACAGAAAACGGTGGATTCTAGAACCATGTCATTTCTATTTAGCAATTTTCTTCTTAAAAACATAGTAAGAATACCTAAAATTACAAATCAAAAATGATTATAAACTATTACCAAACATATGTCAAGTGTAGAATAATGTATACTCATCTTTTAATAAGAACCATCTATTTCTTTATGATACTCGCACAAAGTCTAGGACACCATGAAAATCAATTTTTCATTGAATGACTGCACACATCCATGAATTACTGCCTTATTATGTACCGGGAACTTTTTCTCCTTAACTGCATACCCAGTCTGGTTAGATGAAGCAGAAACAAATTCATATTTCCTAACACTTATTCAAATTCTTTGGACTAGAAACTGCACTGCAGATAGTCTTCAGATTTCATCAAATCATCCTCCCAGTCAGGTTCATACTAACAAGGCTCTTGTGTATCATTGCTTTATTCTTTTTCTGAAAAGGAAAAGAATCCCCACTAATTTCACAGTACAATGATTCATTCATCACTTAATCTTGTTTCTGCATCCATTAAAATTAAAGATGCATATGCCCTGTTGTACCACACTATTATAATCAATTGTGGGATAAAAAATGATTAAAAATGAAATTAAACCACTCTAAAACACCTTTATGGATATTTATAAAACCACACTTCCATGTCTTTTCTGATTTATTCTACACTGACTGGCTAGAGATCATTTCTTGGATTTTTAAAGGTCTACTAGAAGCGTAAATAACAGTAGGTAGACAGCTATTAGCATTATTATCAACTATACATATATTTTTAAGATTTTTTTCAAGAGAAAATTGGATACATCACATCGACAAAGATGATTATAATTTTTAAGAACAATAAGAAAAATATCAACAAGGTCCAAACTGGAACATGAAAAAATTCCAGTTGTATGTGACTGTCAAATTATGCAGAAAGGAGAAAAATGATGATGACAGACCAAAACAGGTAACAGTGTGTACAGAAAAGGAATTTTAATTAGAATACAGAACACCTCATTATTCTGACTGTTAATTGCCATGTCCTGGGAATAATCAATATAATCCTAAGTAGATATGTGGCAAATAATTCTAATTCCCTACAATCAAGATGAATATGGCTTTGTATTTCTGAGTTTGTTTTAAGAACCAGAAAAACTCAAAATTTTCAAGATTTCCTTATGTGGAACGCAAAGTCCCTTACTCTGGAGATGGTGATACAAGCCAGAGGATAAGAGGGCAATTGGCGATGCTGAGTCATGACATTCTACTGGCTCACTGCCATTATGGGGAAAATGTCACTGGCAACCGTCCGCCAGGAAACCGAGAATCTGCTCTCACTAGGAATTTTCTTTATGTTGGCTAAATAAATTAGGACTCAAAAACAGTTGAAAATTATAATCTGTTTCAGCCCATTTCTAGCCCACTTGTACTGCGCCAAAGTAGTCGATGAGGATTATTTTAGCATTAGAAAACTTAATGCTTAGTTCATCCTACTGTGTGTATAAATGTGTATGTGTAACTACATACACAGACTCATATAATGTGTGTAATTTTCCATCAGCTGTCATGCATGCTTTCAATTAAACTAAAATAATACGTACTTTTAAAAACTTTTCATTGTTGAACATAAATACTGCAAAACACATCAATTTTAAGCACAGCTTGGATAAATTTTTATGCAACGAACATATTTAAATACATAGAGCATCCCAGGAAGTTGCTTCCCTCATGCCCCACTCAAAGTTATTATCCCAATTATAAGGGAACAAAAAAATTAACCTCTACCACCCCAGATTTGCCTGCCTTTGAACTAATGGAAATGAAAATGCATGTTTCCTCTTGTGTCTTATGTCTTTGTTCCCAGTTATACCTCTGAGCTTTATCCACTGCAGTTTGTGATGGATAAATACATTTCTTTTACAATGGATCATAGATTAATTTTATATATCCAAATTATTAATTAACTAACCCTCATGGATATATCAGTGGTTCTAAGATTGGGATTATTTAAAATAATCCTGTCATTGTGCATTTACTTGCATTTTTCTGCTGGGCTTTTCTCTGAGGCAGGATAGCCGGGTCAAACAGGATGTTCCGCAGGATGTTAGAAAGGACGGCCAGCTTTGCCACAGCGGTTTACCAACTTACACTGCCATCACGACCTTCAACTCCAGCTGTTCCATATGTCGCCTCCCTTACCTTTGATATTTTAAATTCCTTTATTTTTAAAATTTTAGCAATGGTGGTAGTATCTGGTGGTTTTAGTTTACATTTCCATAGATAATAAAGCTGCTGATTATCTTTTCATATAGTAATTGACCATTTGAATGTGTTCGTTATAAACTACATACTGAGGTGTTTCTCATACTTTATCATCTTTTCTTTATAGATTAATAGGAATTCCTTATTCTAGGCTTGAGTTTTTCCAGAGTCAGATAATTCTGTGCCATGCACTGCCATTATTTTTCTCACACTGTGATACTTTATCATGTTACGTGACCATAAGTGAATCCATTTCTACACTTTTTATTCCCTTCATTGATCTTTTTTTTTCTTTCACATTTAATGCAATACCACATTCGAATAATGCCACACTATAATAAATTTTATCTGGAGTTTTAGGCTTTCCACTTCATTCTCCTTTAACACTGCCTTGGTTATTCTTGCACATTAGCATTTGCATATGCCTTTTACAATCAGTTTGTTAAGTTCCCCCAGAAATTCCTGCTGGATTTTTAAGTGGGAATGTATCAAATCTATAATCAGTCTGCATGCTGACACTGACACAATCCATAAACATGTGACATAAACTTACATTTATTTAGGTTTCCTTTCATTTTGAAATGTCTACACAGATTTTGCAAGTTGCTTTCCCTAGGCATTTGCTAGTTTACTGTTAATGTAATCTTTCTACATTTTTGTTTTCTAATTTTTTAAGATAATACACTGAAATACAATTAATTTTGTGTAGCTGGCCTTGTATCCAATATTCTTAACTATTTCAAAGAACATATTGAAATCTTCTTAAACTGATTTCTTTTTTTTTCCTATGAGGAAGATTTTACTTATGGATATTATTTAAGACAAGATGAATTTCTCTTCAACAAATCTAAAAATTTTAAATCTTCTTATTTTCCTTTGTCTGTAGAAGCTGTTCTTTAAAAGAATTTCTCAGGTAATTTGCACCTTTTTATAAACTTTATCTATCTATCAGGATCTGTCAAGTTTATTCATCTTTTCAAAGAAACATTTATTTAGCCTTCTTAGTATTTCCTTCCATCTAATTTTTAAAATTTCCTGGCATTTAATATACTTTTTATTTTTACTTATTATTTAGTCTTAGAATTTCCATTTGACAATGTTTAAAGATTACAGTTCTCTGGTGGTCCAGTCAACATTTTCATCTATTTTTTGAAGTTATTTAATCACAATTACTTTGAATGTCTTTGATATTCCTAATATCTGGATCTTTTATTTTTGTTATACCATTATTTGGGGCATATTTCCTAGGTATGACTGGTAATTTTTCAAAGAAAATTAGATAATAATTACAAGAAACTTTGGAGATAGTGTGATACTATAAGATAGGAAATTTCAGTTAGAAGACAGACAGACAGATGCTTACATGACCTCCAACTGATACCAGCGTATTTCCCATTTGCCTTAATCCCATGGCAAAGCCCTTTCAAAAGACTTTATAAAATTTGGGACCCTTAACCAAGACCCTTCTCCTTGGTGATTTTGAAGTATAATGCTTATGTGCAAAGAAGCTGCAGGAGCCCAGCTTGTTTCCCTGGAGCCCCACCCCCTCCTCCCACATAGGCCTCCTACCAAAAGAGATTGTAAGCTGAACATTGAGCTCACATCCCCTGTGGGTTTTCTCTTTCTTTGTTACTTCTTTAGGATCCCGGGGTTCTAGCTGTCGGAGAACTCTAGACTTCAGTTTTTGCTCCCTAAGGTAAGTGATTCCGCTGCCACCAGATACTGCTTTCTATTCAGTCACCCTGCTGTATGCCTAGAATTCTCAACTGTCCTGAGGAGAAAAACTCCTGAGAAGGTAGAGGGCACACAGACACCCTGCTCCTCTCTTTATCTTGGAGGTCTTGGTTTCCCTCCAATGCCTTCAAAGAGCTTCTTTTTGATTCCTTTAAGCAGAAAAGAGACTAGTACCAGCTTCTCCACCAAAGCTGATAATGAAGGTTGCCCCAGATATATTTATTGAGAATGAATCCAAACCAGATGAACTACTAAAACTTTAAATCTGCATAAACACTAACTAGTACAACGATAAGGGGAAAATTACAGGAACAGTACAGAATAGCCACTTTTTCCTGTGCAATTCCAGGCAAAATGCTTAATGTCTCAGAAGCTGCTTTCACCTATTTGCAAAGTAGTGAATCCTCATATTTCTTCACATATTTCCTGAAATTAAGTGAGATGGTAAGTTGCCTGGGTCTGTCCCTTAAATAATTAACCTTAGAAAGAGAGTCATAAATAAATAATTAAATAAATAAATAAATAAATAAATAAATACACAGTCATTTCACACCTGTTATGGTTTATATCTAGACACACTCCTCCTAAATAAATAAATAAATAAATAAGTAAATCAAAAACCCTCATGTGCTCCTAGGTAGAGCTTTGATAAGGTGATTGGATCATGGGTACATGATATGCTCATTAGTGGATCAGTTCACAACTGCATTTATAGCTGCTTATGATGCAGAGAGGAAACAGGTCACTGGGAGAGTTGCCTAGAAGGGTGTATCTCCCTCCCTCCTCCCTTTCTCTCTCTTCTTCCTGTTGCCATGCCGTGAGCTGTTTCCTCTCTGCTATGTGCCAACTACCTTGCAGCCAGTGGAATATGTATTAAAACCTCTACAAACTGTAAGCCAAAATAAAGCTTTCCTCTTTTAAGTTGTATGTGTTAGATAGTGTGTTCTTAGGATGAGAGAATAAGACAATATTTAAAATATTTATGTATATGTCTCAATATTTTCTTCTCTATTATATAAAGTAAAAAGTAAGATGAAAAAGTACCAATTATCTATGGTAGAGCTATGACTTATTTTTAGAAAACAAACACATATAGACTGATTTTTCCTGTTGGTTTTTTTTTCATATAAAGAATAAAATTATGTGGCACTTTCTTTCTAGAGAATTGCATAGAGTAAGGAAATCATAACTCCTAAAGAGACAGAGATCTAAAATATTCAAGAAAAATAAAAAAGAAACAAAGACTTAGAATTCAAGAGCCTAACGTTTAAGATACCTGTAAGATCTAGAAATTTTGCTTTCGCCATGAAGGATTAAGGCCACTCAGATGCCTGGTGACTGACACTGAAATGTAGAGACAGGATATCCTACCAGGGATTTAGCATTTTAAAATAATAGTTATAGTGATTTATTCTGATTATGGAAGCAATTAATATTTATTCTAAACATTTTGCTACAAGGAAAAAAGAACTCATCTACATTGTTGGTGGGAATGTAAACTAGCACAGCTGTTTATGGAAATAGGTATAGTCCTGAAGAAGTGAAACTGGAAAGTCTTTTGACGCAGCTATTCCTCTCCTCCCGAAAGAGGCAAAGACATCATATTACAGTGACACATGCATACCCACATTTATAGTGCCACAATTCATAGTATCTTGGAAATGGCCTACATATCTACCAACAGATAATAAATACATGGTATTTATACACAATTGAGGAGTACTTTGCCATAAAAAGGATAAATGAATCATTTGTAGAAAAATAGATTTATGTTGAGACCATAATGTTAAGTAAAGTCAGAAACACAGCTTAAGTATTGCATGATTTCTCTTATATGAGAACCAAAAATATAAAGAGCACAAGAAAAGATAAATAGGAAATGAAAAGATCCTTCGCAAAAGGAAAGTGGACCAAGAGAGGGAAGTAGGGAGAGAAGAAAGAGTGGAGGGGAGAGGAATGAAAAAATAAATAAGATGTGTGTATGTATATATATATATATATTATATATATATAAACTCTCTATGAGGAATGTAATCATTATGTGCTATAAACATGTACTAATAAAATATAAAAATTGGAAAAAATTAGAATATATTTAAAAGTATAAACATGAAAAATACTGAGTATACTCATTTCATCTAAAGACAACATATCCAAAATAAAGATTGGATAATTAAAATGTTTCCAGTATAATTTTTCACATATAAAATGACAGCATGCCAAATTGACTTATGGTTATGATTTTATCTTATATACTTAGGATTAAATAATTTTTTTTTAAAAAGCAGGCATTATTCAAAAGCAAAGTACTAAATAGTTACATAGCAATTATATTAGATGCCCTACAATTTTTTAAAAAGTCAATTATCACTTATTTGGAAGCTCAATACTATTTCCAACATTTTGTCATTAGAAATAAATACAACATAATCATTCTTATGTAGTCAAATTTGCATACATCTTTGGTTATTTGCATAAAACAAATTTCTAAAAGTTAATATTTGTCTTCATGCAGATTACTAAACTCATGTTTAGAAAAATTGTGCCTATTTATTCCCTTAGCTAGAGAATATTTGGTGTTAAAAAAAGAAGCATGCTTGAAATCAAACATTATGATTTTAAACTTAAAAGGCAAAAATCATTATATCAAATATTACAAACACTTAGGAGAGTATATGCACAAAATGTACCCTTGCCCTTGAAAGGTTTGATCTCACGGATCCCAGATAAAATAAGGAACACAACACCAAATTCCATGCTACATTCACCACTACAGCACTAAAAGAAACTGAAAAGACTCATAAGTTTAAATAATTTATTCCATAATTATTTATATAGCAATATATCATAGAAAATGCAAAACCATTTATTTTCCTTTGTGAGTAATGAAAACTTATTTCCCCTCCCTCATTTATCACTCAATTGAATTCATAACAAGTTTACACTTTATCAAATCTACCATGTATATCCAAAATGATCCTGCAGTATACTGAAATGTTTTCACACTTTTACTGAAACTTATTAATAAGAACTACACAATTGCTATTTCTAGAAGCAACTAGGAATGGGCATTACACTTTGTTCCTTCTATGTGAATCATGTGTCCTGGAAGGGGCACAGGACATGGCTATTGAGTGTAATGATTCTGAACAATTCTGCCTAATTAATGTAAATTTTTCTAGAATTACTTGCTGTAGAAAAATGGTTTGTCAAAAAGTTTGAAGTACATATTAATAAAAATTGACTTTTCTTGCATCACACAACATACTCCACAAAGGGAAAAAAGCTCAAAATTTGCAAAGTGACTAGTTGTCTTCCTGTTTTAGTATGACATGTAAAAATAATACAATAAATATGTTATTTAATTATAAATATTAAACCTAAGCTAGTGGCACAAACCTATAAGCCCATGCTCCAGGAGGTGGGGCAGGAGAAACGCAAGTCCAAGCTCAGCTTGGGAAACTTCACAACCTAGGGAAACCCTGTCTAGAAATTAAAAATAAGACCTGGGCTAAGGTTGTTGTTCAGTGCAAAGGCCTTGGATTCAATATCCAGTAAAACACACACACACACACACACACACACACACACACACACACACACAAAGATCTAATAAAAGAAGAAATCGATTAAATAGTGAATATATTTTATGACTTCAATGGGTTATCACACAATACGAACTTACTCCATATGGAAGCACAAGCAAGGCAAGTTTAGCCTCAGTAGAAACAATATTAAAAGGTTCTACCACCAGCACTACTTTTCAAAGTCTTTTCACAGTATTCTTGCATGGAAGTGTTCCTTTATCCTACAGTCTATTTATAAAGTGAGTATTTTGTTTTATCTTTTACTGTTCAAGACACAGAAACATTCTGGCATACAAATGTAAAATTATATTTAAGATTACTCTATTTTCTATATGTCAAAGAAAATGTATTCTTTTCACACTTCAAAATACTGTGATTATACACCAACAGGTATATATATTTACATCTGGTAACAATGATTCACACAAAATAAACCCAAGAACAATACTAGTTACCACACAATACCTCAAGGTGACTTTTTAAATTGTATAATATAATCCATTATAACACACGTGACTAAATACTCTTCACTTCCTACAGAAAGTAGTGGCAATTAAGCTTGGGCACAATTATGCATTTTTACAATTGCTAGGAGTAATTTTAGAATGAAAAACTGCTGCAAAATGCAAATTTAACTTCCATCCAAAATGTTACTTTTTGAAATCAGACAGCTTTTCAGTTATTTTAGGACATTACCATATTCATGAGTGCTGTACAATTCTCTATGACATTGTTTCTAAACAGGTGAGAATTTACACTGTGTATGAATTTCACAAGGACCCACAAATATATATTCTGTTGAATAATGTAGATTGTAAATTCAGCTATATATTTCAATTTTCTTGAACTATCAAATGAAAGAACAAATAAGTTATTCTATGAAGTTCTAGGATTTTATTTTAATCTATGCAGCCTATGGGTAACACAGAACCTAAAAGAAAAACAGACACTTGTCTTTCTCTACAAGATGCTTTCTGGATCCACTGAAATTTAGACTGTCACTGAAATAAGTAAGACAAAAAGGAAATGAAGATTTTTCTTTCATAAGCATTGCTTAACATTTATGTATTTTCTCTACTGAATGCTAGATGTAGACATTACATAGATCACATAAAATTAGGAAAACTTTGGAATTTAAAATGGTATCGGCAGGGTTCTATTAAGAAAGGCTCTTTGTGTTTAGGTAGGTTCTTATGATGCTTATAATTTAAAACTTTCACTTGGTTCCTTTGTTTTCCTAAAAGAAATAACAGTCCTTTCTGTGATTATTTTTAACACTCCAAATTAAAAGAATTCAGTCAGCAAAAATGAACTCACTAAGCAAATAAGTAGAAAATAAATTACTTTTGAAATCAACAAAGTACCTTTGGTAGGCAATCAGTAGCCTTGTTTTGTTCCTGAATTTTTCATCAATATGTTGTATTATGAAAGCTTACATGACTTAATATATCAACCCTACCAACACGATTCAAATCTGAGGGTCAGCAGAAATTTCACAGAATTCACACCTGTGAAATGTGAAAACTACACAAAATGAAACATAGAGAGATAGAGGTGGAATAGTCATAAAGGTAGAAATAGACAAAGAGGTAGAGATAGAGCTATGGAGGCAGAGACAGACAGAGACAGACAGAGATAGAGAAGAGAGAGAGAGAGAGAGAGATCTAAACAACACTGATTGAATGCCTGTTGATGGATTAATATTCTTCCTATGTGTCACAATTCCATTGAATACTTTACTATAGCTTTTTTAAAAATTTCAAGCAACTTTATAATACAAGAAACATAATTATGACACAATTTTACCAGTACAAGTGAATTTTACCTTTAGTTTACCTCTATAATTGTTTGGAGTAATTTCAAACTTTTTATTATCATTGCTGATATTTCTAAGACAACAACAAAAATAACAGTATATTATCACTGAGTATGTTTAATCAGAATTAGAATTTTAAAACTAAACACTAAAATACCTTTACAAATCATATTGTTCAATAAGTGAAGAACCAAAAATATATAGTTGCACTGGCTCTTTACTCATTATGATG
>PVJX010023814.1:0-28819 GCA_004027295.1 Dolichotis patagonum | reverse complement strand
CCATATTCTATGAGTTAAAATCCTGGATTAGCCTTTGATAACTGTGAACCTTGCCAGGCTCCTTAGCTGTGTCTACTTTCTCATCTACAAAATGGGAATTATAACAGTGCCTACCTTGTAAAATCCTTGGGCAGCAAAATTAGTTAATATACATTAAAGCATTTAGGAAAGTTCCTGGACATGGGAGTGCTACAGAAATGACTTTGCCTAAAGAAAGTCTAAGGGCAGTGAAGACAATCTGGAGACTGGTGGAATCACCTTTGGGCCTTTCTAGATTTTTATTAATCTGAACAAAGAATTGGTCAACACAAGTGTAAACAGTAGTGAGGTTTCACATTTATTAAAGGTAGGAAAAGTAGTATGCTCTGAGTGTAATCAGTTAAGATTAAAAAAAAAGAAAAAGAAAAGAAAGAAAGAAAGAAATATGCTCTACAGAGTGCAGAGTTGGTCACTGGGAAAGGAAGCTAACAGAGGCCATGATGTTATTGGCTGCTGCCTTTTGTATATCCCCCCCGTCAGATCTGGACCTTATCCAAAATCCCCATGATCTTGTGCCAGAAGAATTGAAAATAGAATTATCTGGCTGGTACTGGGTGCAGGGCTTGGACACTGCTCTGCACACGTGTTCTGAGTCTCTGTGACTGACAGGCCTAGCCCCTTCACACCCTACTCTCCTGCCTTCTGAGGAAGTGTCATGTACAAGACCCTACTTGTTAGGATTTGTGTCTAGATGTCCCCTACAGCCTCAGGTGGTCATAGGCAGGGCTTTTTCAGAGGTGGCTGGACCTAGAGTGTGTGACTGATTCGTATGCAATGCTAGGATTAAGGGTGTGGTGCTGTTTGCCCTAAGGTTAGGTATCCTGGATACAGAGGAAGGGACAGAAAGAGGCTTGCTGTCAGTTACTTGTAGTCTTGTGGTTTGTCACCTTGCTGGTTTGCTACTTCGTTTGTTGCTTGCTGCTTGGGTGTTTTGCTGCTTTCTGCCTGCTATGTCCCTCTGCCATGCCACTTTGCCTTGGAGCAGCCAATTATGGACTGAAACCTCTACTAACTATGAGCTGAAATAAACCTTTCCTCCTTTAACTTTAGGTGTCAGGTGTTCTGTTTCAGCAACAAGAAAAGTAACTAAGATACTACTACACACACTAAAATTCCCAGTTTTTCTGAGACTGTCCTGGCTTTAAAACTGAAAATCTCAGTCTAGGAAATGGCCTGATCCCAGGCAAATGGGGTCAACAGGTGGCCCCATCTGTAACCAGCAGTCGGCTGGTTGCTGTAGCTGTCTCCCCGACCGGCCCCCTTCCTGACGCCGTGAGTCCGTCTCTGGGTAGGAGTGCAGAAGTGCAAAAGCCATGGTTTGGGAATGTTAGAGAAATCATTAGAGCACGGGAAAGGAATTAGAACTTTGATCTGGATAAAGAAGCATATTTTTAATGGAAATAGCTTAGATCTGGAGGGAAAAAAAGTTAAAATTCTGGTTCTGCCACTTACTGAGCATTAGTTCCTGGATCTATAAGGTAGAAGTAGTCATTCTCGACTTACAGGTTTGTTGTTTGAAGTCAGCAGCTTATGTGTCAACCGACCTGCACAGTTTGCCTGCCACAGTGTTGAGTATCCAAGACATCATCAATTGTTTTTCTGAAGGTCCTCTAAGCAGTGATACTCAATGTGGGATAGCAATATCGAGGCAGGAAGTAGCTAAGGAAAAGCCTGGAGAAAGAAAGGAAGGGTCCATCTTGAAACTTGCTCTAGATCAGATCTGAGGCATGTGGAAACCAAGATAACAGCCGGAGGGAGCCCACTTTGGAGCCTATTTTCTGGGACTCGACCTACCTCGAATTAAACATTAGCTCAGCACCAGGATGCACTGATGGAAATAAAATGGGAAAAGTGACCAGGTAACCTAGCTTACATATAGTGAGTCCCCAGGTGCAACCTCAATCTAATTGCCATGTTATTGACTATGTAGATTGGGCTTGGATGCCCTGCCCCCATACCAGGGAATGTGCTGCTACTGGTGGGCATCCTGCTTAAGTCTTTGCTTAGAACATCAAGAACTTGGACAAGACCTCGGCCCCGTAACAGTATGGGCAGCGTCAGCATTTCCTGGGACTGGGAGGAATACAGATTTTCCTCTCCCGGCCATGCCTACTGTATCTGCTGTGGGGGTTGGGGTCTAGAAATCTGAGCGTCATCTCCTCTCTAGGTGATCCTTGTTAAATAAAAAATTTAGACATGCACTGTGCCAAGGGACAGTCCTGTCTCTGAAACACAGAAAAGAAAAAGATCTTTCCAAAGCTTAAAAAAGCTCTCACTTTATCCCACCATAAAACAAAGTGCTATTAATGTTGGTAGCCTTGTTATCAAACAAAACAAAAGGAATTAAAATGGAAACAGTGCTGAAATTTAGATCCTAATACCTTTTTAAAAAATTATCTCTGTCAATAGGTCTCTCCTGCGGGAGCAGCCTGCCCTCTGGGGGAGGAATGTGGGTATGACCGGCCTTCACACCACCTCAGCCAAAACCCACCAATAAGTTGGCTAAATTTAAGTACACTAAACTACTAATTTGATCAACCCTAACACACAGAGTCAAGTTGATTTTCCACCCTGGTTGAAGATGTGAGCGGCTATAATAGTGTTGGGAAAGATTTTCTTAAATTTTTATACTTTTGCTGGACCTGGTGGTGGCGCCCCCGTAATCTGAGCACTCGGGAGGCTGAGGCAGGAGGATCATTGTGAGTTCCAGGCCAGCCTGGGCTACCAAGTGATTTCAAGACCAGCCTGAACTGCACAGTGAGACCCTGTCCCATAAAGATTAAACTTTTTTTTTAATTTTTGTACTTCTTTAGGTATAAAATCACCCCAGGGGAGTGGTAGCACATGCCTGTAATTCCAGCGTTCATGAGGCTGAGGCAAGAAGACTGCCATGAATTTGAGGCCAGCCTCATCTCATAGTGAGTCCAGGCCAGTCTGAACTACATAGCAAGAGCCTGTCTCAAAAAACAAACAAACAAAAAACCCAAACAAACAAAAAATTCACCCCAGGTGCAAAGAATTCTTACTGAAGGGCATATGATTTTCTCTGCCCTATCAAGTACCAGAACACAGCAGTTTGTAATGTACATGAGGATAAAGTAAGAATCAGGAATGAGTATTTTAAAATACCTCTTAGAAACTTTTATAAGCAAAAATATTTTAATATATAAAGTCAAAGATAATTCAGCCCAAAGAATCGTCTTTTTTTTTGTAATTTGAAATGTTTCATATAACGTTTAGACATGAATGTGAAGAAGTCTCTATCCTTTTCAAGGTTCTAAAACTATCTTCAAAATATTTGCTTAAGTACTTCAGCAGAAGCTTCTACACAAAGTAATAACATGCAAATTCCACATGTACACTTGCTTTTGAAAGCAAAATTCTTATGCTGTGCTTCCAAGAGTGGTTTTTATAAAGCAATTCAAAGTCTATTTATGTACTGAGCACACTCTACCTTCCCTCCACTGGAAGAGGGGGAGGATTCAGAAAACGTCTCTTCCAGAAGGTCAAAGGCAGAGAGAAGGAAAGATTTCATACACAGACACACACACACACACACACACACACACACACACACACATTCTCTCTCTCTCTCTCTCTCTCTCTCTTTCAAGAGAAAGGGGGAAATATACTGTGATATATAATGTTCTTCCAAAGTGAATACAGGGGCTAGGTATTTAGCTCAGCAGTATAAGCACCTGCCTGGTAACCATGAGGTTGTGAGGTCGTGAGTTCAATCCCGGTACCAAAAAAAAAAATCTCCAAAATGAATATAGTTCAATTTCAAGCTGTTTTTAGAAATAATAAGAAATACATGAAGAGCAGTGATTCTTATAGAAGAATGATAAGAACATAGGTTATCATATCTGTCATCATTACAAAATATCGAGGTAATTAACTTATAAAGAGCTAGGTTTATTTGGGCTTATATTTTAGAGGTTCCAGTCCACCATAAGTAGTTGACCCCTTCGCTTTGGGCACATCATGGTGGGAGCACATGATGAGGAAAAGTCACTTACATTACTAGTCAGGGAGAAAAGAGGGAGAGGAAAGGGTAGGGTCGCTATATCCCCCTGTGGCTGTGTCCTGGTGACCTACGAGCCTGCCAAAATGCCCCCTCGCTCAAAGGTTCTGTCTCCTCCCAACAGTGCCACCCCAAAAAACAAGCTTTGAACACAAGGGCCTTTGAAGGACAGTCGTGATCCAAACTGTAAGAGAAGGAGAAAGATTTTATTCATTATTCCTCATGTGCGTGTGTGAGTGTGTGTGTGTGTGAGTGTGTATAAGTGTGTGTGTGTGTGTGTGTGTTGCCAGAGGTTGAGACCAGGCTCCCTCTCTTCCATTTTCATGTCTTATGGTTATTCTGAAGATTAAATGTTTTTCTGGTACATAAAATTCTAACGACTCCATTATACATTTATGAGGATGTTACTTTTTTTTCTTTTTGGAGATAAGAAGTCAGCATTTAATTTTTATACCAGTGAACTGTTGCAGGGATAATTCCTCCCAAGCAACCGCCCTGAATCAGGAAGGAGTGTAGTCTATATAGAATTAGAAGTGAGTGGTACAAAGCGAATGACCAAATGTTAGAGGATTGGTTACACACATTGAATACAATTTTCTGTCTTAAAAAATCTAGTCCTTTTTTAGTAAAAAGTTTTTCATTTATTCTAATCTATTGGAACAAATCTCATATGCTGATATCTTAACCTCCAGTGCTTCAGAATGTGGCTGTATTTCGAGACAGATTCTCTAAAGAGATAATTACATTTAAATGTCATTAGGGTGAGCCTTCTCCAAATGTGACTGATGTTCAGTGGGAAGAGGTGATTAGAACTTAGACACAGAGGGGCAATCATGTGAACACACGAGGAAGGCAGCCATACACAAGCCAAGAAAAGAAGCCTCAGATAAAAACCAACTCTCCGACACCTTGACTTCAGATTTCACCCAAAATAGTGAGAAAATTCCTTTCTGTTGTTCAAGTCACCCAGTCTTTTTATTTCCAACTCCAGCCAACCAATTATAGGCTTTTATTCTCTTAGTAATTTATACAAACATTTTTAAACATTTTCATTTGTGTCCTCCTATTTAAAAGACATCCCATTGAAGAACTCATATACTCTTGAAGGTCAAATACTCTTTATATCTTTTAAATAATTGTCATAGTTTGCCAACATGTAAAATAGCTTACTCCTGTGACTGGCTGACTGTGTGTACAGTATTACACCAATGCTGCAACCAACAAAAGAAAATTAAAGAGATTCACGATTTATTTGTGCTAAAAAAAAAAAAAAAAAGAAAGAAAGAAAAAAGAAAAAGAAAAATACCATACTGGGCAGGGCATGATGGCACCTGCCTGTAATCCCAGCACTCGGGAGGCTGAGGCAGGAGAGTAGCCATGAATTTGAGGCCAGTCTGGACTACATAAGCAAGTTCAAGACCAGTCGAACTGCATAGTTGAAATCCTGTCTCAGAGAAAACAACAACAGCAGCAAAAAACCATACTGACCAAATACACTAATTACCTTGGTCCTAAATGCAGTCAGGTCCCAAATCAAACATGCCATTTTGTGAGTAGACATTTCATAGCCACGCCAGTGAAATAAAATCTTTAAACTCACTGCAAAATGGGATCGAGAGCTATGAGATAATTGCTAACTTAATCAGTGTCTGCTACAGGTAGGGAAAAGCAAAAGGCTGCTGATAGCCCTCTGTGTCAGGAGCAGTAATTTGTTCCAGTTGTTGCCTGGATCATGGTAGATGATTCCCTGCCATCCAGTCCTCTCTGAGACCTTGCAGACTAGAGCTTGGTCCTAGCCGCCCCCCCCCCTGCCCCGGTCTCATCTAATCTCACAGTTTTAAATCTTGTCCTGCCTGTGTGACCGTCAGATTTACATCACCAGCTCGAAAGCTGTCTTTTGGTCTCCAGCTCTGGTCTGATGTCTGTACTGGGCCGTCTCAGAGACATGGTGAACAACACATCTGAAACCCAGCTAGTAATCCATTTTCACCCAAATATGTTCCTCCACTTACCTTTCCTATTTTTGGAAATGACACATCATTCACCCAATTGCTCAGGCCATAAGTGAGAAGTCCTTGACACTGTCTCTTCATGGACCTCACTATCCAATATATTGGCAAGTCAAAGTAATTAGATACTGATAATCAATCAACAAATTTATCAATTGATGGATAGATAGATGGCAATGATTTTTTTATTTTTTTCATTTTGAGACAGGTTTTGCTACACAGTTCACACTGGCCTTGATTTTACTTTGTAGTACAGTCTGGCCTTGAATTTGAAGTGATCCTTCTGCCTCAGCTTCCTGAGTGCTGGGATTACAGGCATGCAATGCCATGCCCAGCCCAGCAATAATCTTATACTATTTGCTGCTTTCTATCTCCGTTACTTTAAACCTAACCCTTGCTATTTATTATGCCTCTTGGGTAGTAGCTTCTAAAGCAACATGATCATATCCTCTCAGACACTTTCCAATCCGTTTTCTACAACTTAGTAAAAATAATTTTTAAAAATTTTAAAGTCAATTCTTTCTCTTTCTCTCATTGACACATACACATCACTTAAAACTTTCAGTCACATTGCATTTAAGACTTCAAGTATTTATAATATCCCACATCAAAACAAATTCTCAGCTGGGCATGGTGGTGCATTCCTATAACCCCAGCACTTGGGAAGTTGAGGCAGGAAAATTGCTATGAGTTTCAGGCCAGCCTCCACTACATTGTGAGGCCCTGTCTCAAAAAAAGAAAAAAAGAAACAAAGAAAAGAAAAGAAAAGAAAAGAAATTCTCAGACACAAAAGAATTTAGGAAATGTTTCAAGTGTTTTGCACCAAAACACTTGAAAAGTTTATAAACAAGTTCAGGTTTTGGAGGTCTGGTTCATCAAATGTACACACACCAAAATGATAAGGTTTACAGTTGGCTTATAGTGGAAAAGGTACAATTTTCTCATACGATTGCCACATGCCTCCAAATTATCCCATATTCAGATTTATACACTTTACCAGTCAGCAATTAAACTGTTTTTGTTAGAGAGTAACATATGGGAAATAATGACTATTTCACTTACTTCAGAGACAACAGTGAAATACTGTTTGTTTGTTTTTTATGTTTTATTTCAGACCACAGAGTTTGGTGTTTCTTAACTGTAGGGTGTGACAACTATGCTTACTTATGTTGGAAGCAGAACAAGATGTCCACTTTGCTTTATGTGAATAAAGCCTGGCATTACTGAAATACTTCTTGTCTCCAACTTCATTGTGTGCTATTCTTCCCCTCATTTCTATGTTTAAGCTCCTAGTTTACAAAGCTCTTCAGCATGGTGTCCTGTCTGTCTGATATCTACTGTATACCCATATCCTTTATGGTCAAATCTTACCAGTTTTCCTCGTTGCAATTTTAAAGTTACTTCCTCCAAATCCCAGTCTAAACTGAGTTCCCATTATCAGTCAATCATAGAGTTCTGCTGATTTAGTTAATTGCCAATAACTGAAAGACAGGGTGTTTAATCCCAAGGAGACTTTTCAGCATGGACAGTAACAATCACTACTACACACACTTTTGTTTATTGCTCACCTTATAAACTTTAAAATGTATTCAACAGTATTTCTTAGAAATAAGGTGCTGTGCTACTCAATACAGTACTTACTAAGTGCATGTGCTTGTTGAGCATATGAAATATAGCTCATTCAACTGAAGAACTGAATATTTAAATTTTATTTGTAATTAATTTGAGTTGTGGAAAACTAAAGTATGTGAGCTGGGAGTGGTGGCACATGCCTGTAATCCCGGCACTGGGGAGGCTGAGGCAGGAGTTGCTGGGCGTTGGAGGCCAGCCTGCGATAGATAGTGAGTTCAGCACCAGCCTGCACTGCAAGGGCAAGCACAAACACCGCACCGCAACCCGGCCAAGGAAGTACACCACCCGGGGGTGCGGGGGAGGGGGTTATCGGGGTTCCTGCTACAGAACCACATAGCCAGACCCTGTCTCATAAAAGGGAAAAAAATAAAACACAAAACAAAACAAAAAAACCCTAAAATACATCTTTTTTCAACTATAAATTTTAGGAACTCTAAACACAGAGCCACTTAAAATTAAGCAACTAAGCCCATGTGTAAAATATATACTGGGTTTTCAAGAGTTACTATGTAAAATATATTAAGTTTTATGCCATCATTTGAAATGACAGTATCTTAACTATACGGAGTTAAATAAAATATATTATTAAATTTCATTTCATTTGCTTTCTACTTTTTATAATGTAGTTACTAGAAAACTTCTTAGCATTGTATTTGTATTGGACAAGGAACGCTGAAATAGGAGGAAAAAACAAAATCAATTTGGAATATTTTAAACGTAAGTATATACCATGGCTGAAGCCAGGTTGGAGCTTGGGGCCAGCCTACATGAAATACTGGGTGAAACAGCGAAAGCGGTAATCCAGGTGAATGATGTGTGCTTTGGACTCAATTGAGGTGGCAGAGAGGAAGAAAGAGGTGCATCCGGAAAAACATCTGGGAAGTAAAACTTATTCAAGGTCTGCAGGGCGTGATGACTCATGCCAGTAATAACAGCATTTGGGAGACTGAGGCAGGAGGACTGCTGAGAGTTTGAGGCCAGTTTGGGCTACATGATGAGTTCAGGACCAACCTAAACTACATACTGAGACTCTGTCTCAAAAAACCAAAAACAAGAAGAAGCTTATTCAAGGAGATTCTTGGATTCAGTCGAAACTCTGAACACAATCTAATTCAAATGATACAATCATTTAATCAAATTATATAATATAATCAAACTTCGATTACAGGTTTAGAAAAACTCTTTGACAATTTTATTAGTCCTAAATCTAATAGGTCTTATGCTTCAAGTAACTATTAAAAATACATTATTATACTATCATAACTACAGAATTGGGACGGAGGATATAGCTCAAAAGCACAAGTGCATGCCCGGCAAGCGCAAGGTCCCTAGTTCGACCCTTGGTACAAAAAAACAAAAAAAAAACAAAAAAAAAACCCTGCATAACTACAGAATTAATCGTAACATGTCTATTTAAAGCGGATAGAGGTAACACCGGTATGACTAGTACAGAAATGCTGCCCGAGGTGGAATCAACCAGCCAGCACGGATAAACGAACTGAATTATTCAACGATCTTGAGATTTACTATGGCCAGGCCCCGCCCACAAAGGCTACATAGACTAGGCCCCGCCCACCATAGGGGGTAGAGGCCACGCCTTCCGAGGCTTAGTTAAAGGCAGCGCCAGCGTTGGGCTACTCCAAACCCGCAAGTTTCGGAGTTCCTTGGGTTCTCGGGCCGCCTGAAGCCGACACGCCGACAGCCTAGAAGCGAAGAAGGGCCACAGAAGGATCCGAGTCGGACACGCTCGCTGGCCGGCAGTGCTTCCGGGGCAGGGGGCGGGGCCTCCGGAAGTGGCTGGTCGCCGTCCGCTGTTCGTTGTTTGAGCGATTGACGGGAAGGAGAAGCCGGAGCTTTGGCGGCGCCGCGGGGCGGCAGTCACGACCCGGTCCAGAGCCGTCGCTTGCCCACGGACAAGCCAGAAACGAGGACTACCAGTTGCTGAGCGGCGGGGCAACACACCCGTTCGCCTTCGGATCTCATCATGTCGCGGGGTTCCATCGAGATTCCCCTCCGGGACACTGACGAGGTAAGTGTCGGGGTTTGGAGGGGGTGGGGGCCGTGATCTTGAATGACTCTCCCGCTCCCGACCCCCTGACTTCGTTTCCAATGAGAGCTCACCCTTCTCCCGCAGGATCCCATATGGGAACCCCTGGCCCAAGCCCAGATCACCTCCTTCCCAGCCCGTGCGCCCCCCCACCCCACCGCACCCGCCCAGGCTGGGAGCCCTGCGTCCCTGCAGCCAGGTGCGCTCGGCAAGAGTTCTCACAAGTTCCCATCCAGCCTGCTCGTTTTTGACAGTACCCTGTTAATTGTCCTCATTCACGACCGCTGAAGCGTGAGCTTGCCAGATAAACTGTGAAGCACCTTGCGGATGGGATAGATGGGCGCTGCTATCACAGGGGTTTACCTGGTGCCCAGACTCGGCATCTGCCACTGGGAGTGCACAGGAGCTCGCCCCTCCGCCTTAAAAACGCGAGTCTGTGTGCTGCACTATGCCAGCCCAAGGCTCAGCCCGCGGGGCAAGGTGTCGGAGCCTTAGCAGCTACTGTGTGCTGCTACACCCCCTCCCATGGTTTGTGTGAGTTTTGATGTTCATTCTTCTTGAATATTGCGTACGGTTTGTTTCTTGTTTGTCTAAGATACAGTGTTGAGATACAATTCACTTATAAAATCCAGTATAAAAAAAATCCAGGTATATTTGCCAAGTTGTGTAGTCACACAATTCTGTGACCTCTACCTTATTACTCCAGAACGTTTTTCCTATTAGTACTTTTGTGCCCACATTCAGCAGTGTCTGTGACACAAATGCTGCCTCCATGATTTATGTGTACACTGGTGTTCAAATCTGATGGCCTCTAGGGTTGCGTTTCTCAAGGTGTCAGAACTATGGCATCAGAGTCTCCAGGCGGTTTGTCAGCACTTTACTTGAATTACAGGTTAAGGAGAGTTTTATGTTGTTACTTTTGAGTGAGCAAAGCATGTATTTTGTATTTCTGGTGGTGCGGAGACAACCAGCAGGAATTATTTGTTTCTGTATACTTTTACTGTAATATCACCATATATATATATAATCTATGTTTCCTAAATATCAACGTGTATTAAGTTGACCCTATTGAAACTGAGTACCTACCCTCTGCATATGCACGTTGGTGTTTATTCAAGAAAAGCAGCAAAGAAAAATATGAATTTAAAAATGTAAGAGCTGAAACCTGAATTTTGTGTTTTAGGTCATTGAACTTGATTTTGATCAGTTGCCGGAGGGGGATGAAGTTATTAGTATTCTGAAACAGGAACATACACAACTGCACATATGGATTGCTTTGGCGGTCAGTATTCATATACCAAATGTATCTATTTGTTGACTGGGAGAACCTGTGGTTTATGTTTTCCAACATAGTAACAGCCAGCTTGGGTATATGATAAGTAATTATACCATTTTTATGGAACTTAATTATATTATTTTGGAACAATGAGGGCATTTGCCTAATCCACGTGCTGCTCTACTAGTAAATTAGTATATATTAGTAAAGGCAACATTCATTTACATTAACTAGTACTTTTTATTGAATTTTTGATTGTGTAGTGATTATACAAGGAAGACTGGCTCATGTACTGTATAAATAATGTTGAAAGAAGAAACTGCTACGGTATAAACATTGCTACGTAACACTGCTTTCTGTAACAGTAAAATACTTCCCCTAAAGTACTGTAAAGGTGATTAGGTTCCAGGCTAACCCACAAAAGCTTTCTGGATAAAGTTTATTTCAGGCTTATGTTTTTATGCTTGTTTAATCCCCTCCATAATATGACTGTTACCAAAAATTCCCAGCAAAATCCAACCAGAAAGCCTACAATTTTATACCCTTTTGCATGCACCATGTGTCCTGGCACTATGTTTGTTTTGTATGTGAATAGGTCATGTAATAATCATTGCTAAGCTGGTGTGTCGAAAGTTGCTTTTACTTTAAGATACGTAAGAGGTTCTTAATATTATCTTGAAGGGTCAGAGAAGTAGGTTTGGAAATGGGCTTGCATCCAGTACTCAAGCCAACTACAAGAATTTCTTCTCTTTGATGTGGATGTACAGAGAAATACTTTTATTAACTAAAAGTGTGAAGTTTTCCCATTCCATAGCAACCAAGCTATTGATCCTTGTTACACATTTCTTTAAACCAGAAGGGAACATAGAGGTTTTTTTAAAAGTACATATGCCTTAAAGCACTTACCCAAAACTTGGAATGTTGGAAGATTAGCATGGCACCTGCTGTAGACTGAAGTGATGAAAACTGTGGGATATAGGTTACTACAGGGAAAGAGTGTAGTCTTTGGGTTTAGATAAGCCTTCGTTCAAGTCTGAGTTTAGCTGCCAGCTAAGCTACTTGGATGACCTTCTACATATGACCTAAATCCTAAGCTTGCTTTCTCACCTAAAATATGAGAATATTAAGACCCACTCTATAGGGGTTGGGGGTTTAGCTCAGCGGCATAAGTGCCTGCTTGGCAAACGTGAGGTCGTGAGTTCAATCCCCGGTACCAAAAAAAAATAAAAGACCCACTCTATAGGATAGTTTTACAGATTAGAGAAAACGTATATGAAGTTCTTGGCATGACATGAGATCTCTTAGGAGGTAGTTAATAAATGATGAATATTCCTTTTATATTTAAAAATGAAATAGGTAACCCAGGGAAGTTACTCAGCAGGCCCAAAGTCACAGATAATTTTGGACAGATCTAGACCTAATCTATTATTGCTTTCTTTCTCAAGCAATGCTTGTTTGAACATTTTAGTTTGAAGTCAACTGTTGCTAGATAAGAGGTAGATTGGAATCATTTTTAAGTGATTCCAATTTTCTTAACTGCTTTACTAAAATCTAATTAACCTCTAATGAACTGCACATATTTGAAGTGTACCATTTGATAAAGTGTCATATATATACACACATCTTGGACCCTTCACCACATTCAAGAATATATGCATATTGTATATATGTGTATTATATACATACATACAATAAATATATGTATATCATCCTAATCCATGCTCTCCCAACCAACCCCTAGCTGCAAGCACCATTGATCTCTTGGTTGCTAAAGATTGGTGTGCATCTTCTAGAGTTTTATATAAATGGAATCACACAATGTGTGCTTTTTCTTTGTCTAACTTCTTTCAATATAATTGAGATTTCCCTATATTGTAGCATATATCAGTAGTTCGCTTCTTCTTATTGCAGGTTATCCATTGTAGACTAGTTTATCCATTTACTTATACACTAGTTTATCCATTTACTCGTTAACCATCATTTGCATTGTTTTCAGTGTTTTGCTATTATAAATGGAGCTGCTATAAACATTTGTATATAAGTTTTTATATGGACATGTGCTTTAGTGATTCTAATTTAATCTTTTGCCTTATAGCTGGAATACTACAAGCAAGGAAAAACAGAAGAGTTTGTAAAGTTGTTGGAAGCGGCCCGTATAGATGGCAATTTGGATTATAGAGACCATGAGAAAGACCAGATGACTTGCTTGGATACATTGGCAGCCTATTATGTACAACAGGCCCGGAAAGAAAAGAACAAAGACAATAAAAAGGATCTTATTACACAGGCAACCTTGTTGTATACAATGGCTGATAAAATTATTATGTATGATCAGGTAAAATAAATCAGATTTCTTTGACTTTATGAAAGGATAAAAAATACCACATGAAAATGAAATGTGTGTGATAGCAGAGTTTTTTGGAAGAATTTTTCTTAAAATAATATTATTGGGATATAGAGAAGGAATCAAGAGTTAAAGAAGGTTGCTTTGTGTTTTAAGATAATTTTTCATTTTGTAATTAAGAATTGCTTATTTGAAACTTACATTATACTTGATAGAGAAATGTATATTATGCTCTAACTCCTTTCTATATGGTTTCCATTTTAACTTTACATTCATAGAAAATTGTGGTTAGTCTTTAGTACAGTAAAGCCCTAAGATGTTATGTTATTTTACAGAACCATTTGTTAGGAAGAGCCTGCTTCTGTCTACTTGAAGGTGACAAAATGGATCAAGCTGATGCACAATTTCATTTTGTACTCAACCAGTCTCCAAATAATATTCCAGCCCTTCTTGGTGAGTGATCTGTGGCAATCATCTTGGGAATCT
This sequence comes from Dolichotis patagonum, assembly GCA_004027295.1. NCBI lineage: Eukaryota > Metazoa > Chordata > Mammalia > Rodentia > Caviidae > Dolichotis > Dolichotis patagonum. Next base: position 14,962 of record PVJX010023814.1, on the reverse strand, counting down.
AGTTGTTAGCATATGTCCAGACTATCTGTCTTCATAACAGTGCCTTACTAACTGAGCTGGAGTGCAAAGAAGAGCTTTACCTTATTAAAGATGAAGCTACTTTCACCAGATTGTTGTTGAAATTACAGGAATAAATATATACCAGTTAAGAATAACTTATTATTTGCTTCCAAAGATTCACTAAACATCTCTTTTTGGCATTTTGGCTAAGATCAAGTGCAGAGATTCAGTAACATCTCTATTGAGACAACTGCAAGCTATTTCAGCCATTATTTTATAATATTTAATATAAAGTATTTTTAGGCATAAATCAGTATGTCTTGCTCAACTATGAAATCATGTTCACTATTTTCAAATAATTCGTATTGGTAGGTATCTTTAATTTAGGAAAATCAGTGTAAGGGCTGGGGATTTAGCTCAGTGGCTTCAGTGCCTGCCTTGCAAGCGCGAGGTCCTGAGTTTGATCCCCGGTACAAAAAAAAAAGAAAATCAGTGTATTTTTTAAAATCATTACAGGTAAAGCTTGTATTTCATTCAACAAGAAGGATTACAGAGGAGCTCTAGCTTACTATAAAAAAGCATTGCGTACTAATCCAGGATGTCCAGGTAAGAGAAAAACTTTGTTATTTCTAAACTATGTATGATCCAACTTAAACTATTGAAAATTTGGCAGTGACGTATGCATTCAGTTGTCAAAAGACAGTGCTGGAGTATAGAAATGACAGAATCAAGATTATTTTTTTCTAAAGTATTATATTTGATTTAAAAGTTAGATAGTAGATCATTTTATAATCTTTTCCCCCTATGTATTACTTTTTTCCCCAAATGCCCTTAGTTTAGACTATTTTTGTTATGTTCCAATTATGTGCCAGGCCTGTTCCAATACTGGGAATATAATAATGAACCAAAGGCTGGGGGACCCCTACCTCCCTGTAATTCAGCTTCCAGTAGAGAAAATTAAATTTTAAAAAAAGTATGTACCATGTAAGATATTGGCACTGGCCAAGAATAAGAGTAGAGCAAAAAAAAAAAAAAAAAAAAAAGTAAGCGTTAGGAGTTGCTTAGAAAGAGTAACCAAGAAAACTCATCAAAGATAATAACATTTGTGTAAAGATCTAAAAAGACTGAGAGCCATGCAAATATATGGGAGAATACCATTCCCACAAAGAGATAGCATAGGAGGTAGAAAGATCCTGAAGAAAGAGTGTGCCTGGCTGGGCATGGTGGTGCACACTTGTAACCCCAGCAGCTAAGGAAGCTGAGGCAGGAGGACCCCAAGTTCCAAGGTAGCCTGGGCAACTTAAGTATGACTCTGCTTCAAAATAAAATTTAAATAAGCTGGGATTGTAGCTCAGTGGTAGAGTTCTTGCCTGACATGCTTGAGACCCAGGGTTCAACCCCAAATACTAAAGAAAACAAAAAGATTGTGCCTAGCAAGTTCAAAAATAGTGAGGAGTCCGTGTATATGGAATGGGGCACAGGAGGAAGTACTAAGAAATGAAATCAAAGGTACAACCTGGTGGTACTCATATAGAGTATCCTAGTATTACAAGGACTTCATCTTTTACTCTGATAGGTAGGAAGCCATTGGAGGATTGTAGGCAGGAGAATTGCTGGGTCAGACTTATATTTGAAAGGATCGTTTCAGCTTCTGAGTTGAGACTAGAATGAGATGTGGGAAAAGAGGGCAGGGACAGAAACGGAGATTAGGGACAAGCTGTTTCAGTCAGTCCAGTCACAGCTGACTGTGGCTCACACTAAAGTGCAAATAGTGGAGAAGGTACCAGTGGTTAGAGTCTAGATATACTTTGAAGGAAGAGCTGAGAGGATAGATGGGATGTGTGAGGCAGAGAGAGCAAGAGTCAGAGATTACTCCTTGAAAGGCAATTAGAAAAATAGTGTTGCATTTTACTGCCTGTGGAAAATCGCTTAAGAAGATCTAGTTTTAGAGAGGGGAGGGGAGAAATTTTTTTAATAAAAGAGGATCTAGTTCTAGGTATGAAAAGTTTGAGATGTTTTTAGAGTAAACAAGTAAGCAAGTAAAAAGGTCAAAAAGAGACCTGGGCTGAAGCAGTCAGTTTGGAAATCATCAGCATATAGATAGTATAAGATCTGTGCAACTGCATGAAGATGCCAGTGCAACGAGTATAGACCAAAAGAGGTTCAGGGGTGGCACCCTGGAGCACTGCTACATTTAGAGCTTAGGAAAATGAGGACAAATCAGCAAAGAAGCCAAAAAGGAGCCTTCAGAGGTAAGGGAGGAAACCAGGGTATGTGCAGTGTCCCTGAACAAATAAAAATGATCCTAGAAAAAAACAGGTGACTGTCACATTCTGTTGTTGGGCCAAGTAAAATAAGGACAGAATCACTCACTGATCATTAGATCTAGCAGTGTACAAATCAAGAGTGCCTTTGATGAAAGCGGTTTTGCTCACATGGTTAGAGTGAGCCCCTCATTGCAGGAAGTTCAAGAGGAAGCAAAAGGAAAGGCACGAAGCAGCAAGTGTTAGATCTGGCAAGGAGTTTTACTGTCCAGGGAAGGACTGGAATGGATTGGCAACTGGAAAGGGAAATGACATTAGGAGAGGATTTTTATAAGATAGGAGAATGCTTCTAAGTAGCTAAGAATGATCCATTACAGAGGAAAGATGTTATGACACAGGAGAAATAGTGGAGGCTTGCTAGAGCAGTGTCCTCAAATTGCTGAGAGGGGATCCAGAGACCGAGGGGGAGGTTGGCCCTTTGTGTTGTCACTAGGCCTTGGGATAAGGAGCATGCAGATGGGTAGTTATGAAGTGGAAGAAACAACATGTGGGTGTAATCACACATGGTGTCTGAGGTCTTCCTAGAATTTTTGTCCTCTGTTTCAGTATTGCTTTTCAAAAATTAGAAATTGAGCTGGGTACAGTACGAGGGTGCAGTGTAGCAGGGTATGGGACTATGAGAAGAATACCTGTATTAGAGGTGTTCTGTTCCATGGTGGGAAAGGCACCCGTTGGAGGGAAAGAGAGGTGAAAAAGTATAGCGTGCTCTAACCACTAGTGAAACCAAGCTTCTGGTAGGCCAAGAGATTACGTAGTGTTGTACTGAGGCTAACTCATACTTAGAGAATATTTAAGCTTTTTATAACAGAAACCTAAAAATGCCCCAGTTTGACCTATTGAATGATTTTTTTTATTTTTTAGCTGAAGTTCGTTTAGGAATGGGCCATTGCTTTGTGAAACTTAACAAGTTGGAGAAAGCTCGTCTAGCATTCAGCAGAGCCTTGGAACTTAATTCCAAATGTGTAGGTGCATTGGTTGGACTGGCTGTTTTAGAACTCAACAATAAAGAGGTATGTGAAGTGAAAGTTGCATTGTTTCTGACTGATTGATCAGGCTTATAGCTGTGTGTGTGTGTGTGTGTGTGTGTGTGTGTGTGTGTTTTACATCTTTTTATATACCTCAATATACCTTAATATGTGACTTGTCCAGGCACACGCCTGTAATCCTAGCACTCAGAAGGCTGAGGCAGGAAAATCACCATAAGTTCCATGCCAGCCTGAACTGCAGATTGAGATCTTATCTCAAAAAACCAAAACAAACAAAAAAACCCTCTAAATTCAGACAGTGTGGTGACTCATTATTTGAAATTTTTTATCCTTGGTGAATATTAACTAAGGCACTATGCTGATGTCTGAGTTTAGGATTATGTACAAACTGGTTTCTTGAGATTATAAAAAAAAAAAAAACTTTAGAAAAGGTGTTAATGTTTACACTCCGCGCTCTTGCATTGTTTTCTTTTAGGCCGATTCCATCAAAAATGGTGTCCAGCTTCTTTCCAGAGCATATACTATTGATCCTAGTAACCCTATGGTGTTGAACCACTTGGCAAATCACTTTTTCTTCAAAAAGGTAATAGAAGCCATTCATTCTTTTTGTTTGTTTGGTTTTGTTTTGTTTTTGGTGGTACCGGGGATCGAACTCATGACCTTGCGCTTGCCAGACAGGCGCTTATACCACTGAGCTAAATCCCCAGCCCTCCATTCATTCTTATATCTTGACTTTTATTTTGTTTGTTTGTTTGTTTGTTTTATATATATATATATATTTTTTTAAACTCAGAAAGAAATTAGAAAGTGGTATTTTTTCCAAATTAGAGTTTGTGTTAGTTACCCAGGCATGGGTCTGTTTGTTCATTCAGTCACTTAACACTCGCTGGCCCTTTGTGCTCTGTCTAGTGCTGTGATAAGGATTCAGAGATGATGAAGATGTGGTTTGTGTGCTCAGCAAGCTCAGTTTCATAGAAAACACAAAGATGAAAGCAAACGGCAGTGTAAAAATAGAGGTCTCTGCCCGCTTACAGAGGAGAGACGAGGAGTGATGCGGTGGTGAGGGAGGCTTCTCACCGCTGCGGAGAGCTCTGACCCTGGCTTTTAGTAGGCAGTCGGTTGGGGCTTGGAAACGGAGAGGCACGGGTCTGTGAAGTAACCTGAGCAGTTTGGTAGCGTTTGGTAGCGTTTGGTAGCAGTTCGGTAGCGTAGCTTGTGGTGTGGTAGACAGTGCGCTGGGTCCAGGGTAGTGAGGCGCTAGTGTGATGGAACTTGGATGCACTTAAGTAGCCAACAAGGAATCTTTGGCATTTTTGTTGTTATTGTTGTTGTTTTTGCATGTCAATTGTGCTACATTCTTAAATGTGCCTCTACTTCTGTGGAAGCAATACTATTTTCGATTCCTTAAAATATGAAGTCCAAGATTTTGTTGACAAATTTTTATACAATATACATTCAAGTTTAATCTGCTGTAATGAAACCAGATACTAAATCGTACCGAGAACTTTTATTTGGGGAGAAGATGAAAATGTATTTACAGGTAAATCAAGTGTTGCTGTCCAGGTTGACCATAGGGCACCACTCGGTTGATTTTCTGATGCTCGTTCTGCAGGACTACAGTAAGGTCCAGCACCTGGCTCTCCACGCCTTCCACAACACCGAAGTGGAGGCCATGCAAGCTGAAAGCTGCTACCAGCTGGCTCGGTCATTCCATGTTCAGGTAAGATGATCTTCTAACAGCCTTCCATTTTTATTTACCATTTTTGTCATTTTCTTTTATTTATCATTTCTCTGGTCTCTTTAGCACTTGTTTATGCATACTGAGCTTGTTTTGTTTTCGTATTTTAGGAAGATTATGACCAAGCTTTCCAATACTACTATCAAGCCACACAGTTTGCCTCATCCTCTTTTGTGCTCCCATTTTTTGGTTTGGGACAAATGTATATTTATAGAGGTGACAAAGAGAATGCATCTCAGTGCTTTGAGAAGGTTTTGAAAGCTTATCCTAACAATTACGAAACAATGAAAATTCTTGGCTCTCTCTATGCTGCATCAGAAGATCAAGAAAAAAGAGATATTGCCAAGGTACATTTTTAAAAAAAAATCTTACCTAGTTTCTGTGAGCCATCCTAAGCCTGCCAGCCCTCGTTCCCTGTTATTGCTAGTGGAGCTATGACTGAAACAGTTTTGTTAGCCGAGCTTATTCTGGTTTAGAGAACAAACAGTTGGCTTGGTAAACAGGTTAAGATAGCCACCTTTTAGGCCAGGTGTGGTGGTACATGCCTATTCCAGCACTCAGGAGGCTGAGACAGGAGGGTCACTTCAAATTCAAGACCAGCCTGGGCTACAAAGTGAGTTCAAGGCCAGTCTGAACTGCATAGTAAAACCCTGTCTCAAAAAGCCAAAAAGGGGGAAAAGGCCGCTTTTTTTTTCCTTTACTTTGATGGCATTAGTTTAATGATTTTTTTGTATCCCAGGGCCATTTGAAGAAGGTCACAGAACAGTATCCTGATGATGTTGAGGCGTGGATTGAACTGGCACAAATCTTAGAACAGACTGATATACAGGTAATGTAGTCATGTTTTTCATCTCCTATACAATATATTTTTTGTAATCCTGGTGTAGTATTTCTCTTGTATTTTCACATATACTGTATTTTGTCTACCATAAAAATACAGGGTGCTCTTTCAGCCTACGGCACAGCTACCCGAATCCTTCAGGAGAAAGTACAAGCTGACGTTCCCCCTGAGATCCTGAATAATGTTGGTGCCCTCCATTTTAGACTTGGAAACCTAGGGGAGGCAAAGGTAGGAAACTGGACCTCTTCCCTTCTTTTATGCCTGATCAAGTTGAATGCTTTTTTTTTTTTTTTAAGGTGTACCTACTAAGTCTTTTAAGTGCGTTATTGTCTTTTCTTCATAGAAATATTTTTTGGCATCACTGGATCGTGCAAAGGCAGAAGCGGAACATGATGAGCATTACTATAATGCCATTTCTGTTACGACATCGTACAATTTAGCCAGGCTGTATGAGGCAATGTGTGAATTCCACGAAGCAGAAAAGCTGTACAAAAACATCTTACGAGAACATCCCAATTATGTTGACTGTAAGAATTTTAAACTTTTCTTATGTAATAAATTCCTGGATTCCCACAATAGTGGCGAAAACTCAGTTGGGAAAAAAACTTTAGTGCCAGTAGTAAAAACTTTGAAGATTCTGATGTCCCTTTTTCTTCAAGGCAGATATAGGGCCTGAAAACATGCAGGTTCACTTATATTTGAGCAATAAGAATAAAAGTGGTCACAAAAACCACTTGGACCATATTCAGTGAGTGGGTGTGTGCAGTGGTTCAGCTGTCTTTATTAAGCTTTAACCACTTTGTGGCATGTTTGATAATGGATGTTTCTTGGTAACTCCTGTTTGGATTTCATATAAACATTTTTACAATGTTTACAATACTAAGAGAAATAGTTTTTCTTTGAACTCTTATTGCTGAAAGGTCCAAGTTTGAGTTCTTGCAATCTAGATGTTGTAAAACACAGAAAATTTTAAATTTATGTACCATACAATAGTACCTCCTTATCCATGGTTTCACTCTAGTTTTCCCCAAAACTACGGTCTCACAATATTAAATGGAAAATTCTAGGAAAAAAAGATGGTTAGTATATTGTAAATTACACGTCCTTCTGAATAGGATAATGAAGTCTCACACCGTCCTGCTCAGGTCAGCCCAGGATGTAAGTCATCCCTTTGTCCAACATATTGACACCATATGCACTACCTGTGTGTTAGTAATTTAGGGATTGTTTCTGTTATCAGACCAATTTTTGGGTATCACAGTGGGGTTTTTTTGTTTGTTTGTTTTGAGACAGGGTCTCCTCATTGTGTAGTTAAGTTGGCTTTGATTTACTGTGTAGCCCAGGCTGATTTTGAACTCACAGTGGTCTTCCTGCCTAAGCCTCCAAGTACTGGGATTGCAGGCGAGTGCCACCACGCCAAGTATCACAGTGTTTGTGTTAAAATAAACCTTATTTTACTTAAAAATAAATAGTGCCAAAGTGCAAAAGTATTGCTGCTGGTAGTACAGATATGCTGAGGAAAAGCCCATAAAAAGCCATGAAGAGCCTCCTTTAAAGTGAAAAAGTGAAAGAACAAAAAATCATGTGCTGAGATTGTATAACTTTCATTACAGTATATTGTTGTAATTGTTCTGTTTTACCATTAGGTATTGTTAGTCTTTTATGTGTCTAACTTATAAATTTATTATATATATATATATATATATACACACATACATACACATATACACAGATAGATATAGGTATATTTAAAAAAATACATATCCAGGACAAACCAGTATATGTAGGGTTTAGTACTGTCTGCATCTCCTGGGGATGGCACAGACCCCTCAAGCGTAAGGGGGTACAGTTGTTTCTTCTTGAACATGTTTGTGATAGGGCTGTAATTCATATGCCTCACTGCAGGGTGGCTCCGATTTGAATATGTTACATTCTCGCTAGTGTAAACCACCACTGGCACACACGCAACTGTTCCATCAGGCAGCGTGGGACAGTCCCATTGAGTTACATTTGTGTGACACTGTGTTGTTACTCAAAAGGAAGAGCCGTAGTTAGCTCCTCACTCTTCTAACTAATGGGCCTTAGCGTACTATGCTGCCACTGTTTTGTCATATAACAAATAGTTTTTTAAGGAAAAGGAGCTGACAGTATACTTTGGAGAGAAATTAGAAATAGACTTGTCCACGCTTTTTAAATAACTTAGCTCAAGACAGGAATCTGGAGCAGGGTGCCAGCACAGAAGGTGGAATGGAAGAGATCAATCTTAGATTTCAAGGCAAGACTTAATGTGACAAAATAACTTTTTACTTATTAGATTGATGTTTGATGTTTATTCATCCATGAGGCTTTTCTGTTTGTTATATGGATGTACTAACAAAACACAGTTATTTTAAAAGTCTGAATAAAATTATGATTAAAGCTAAGCATGGTGGTGCATCCTGGTAATTGCAGTACTTTGGAAGCAGAGGCTGGAGGTTTGCAAGTTCAAGGCCAACCTAGACTACATAGTTAGACTCTTATCTCAAAAAATACTAAATAGCCACTATGGCTAATAATTTGAATACCTTTTAATTTTAATTTTAATTTTTATTAGTACCTGTTAATTTTATGAAATATTGGGTTTCAGTGCATATATTTTGATCCCATTACTGTGTCCTGTATCCCCCCTCCCTGCACTCTTATTTCCTTCCACTTGTCTAATAGTCTCCTGTCATCTTTTTAGAGTCCGTATATTGGGGACAACATGCAATGTTTGTCTTTCTGAGTCTGGCTTATATTGCTTAATGTGATGATCTCCAGTTTCATTCATTTTCCTACAAATGACAAAATTTCATTCTTCTTAATGGCTGAATAATGTTCCATTATATTAAAAACTTTTCATTGTGTGTTTTCAGGTTATTTGCGGCTAGGAGCCATGGCCAGAGATAAAGGAAACTTTTATGAGGCTTCAGATTGGTTTAAGGAAGCTCTTCAGATTAATCAGGTTGGCAGTATTCACTCTTAGGTTGATGAAATAATTATTTTCATTTTTTTACCCCCTAATCAGTTTTTCCTTTTAATGACTTTCAAGTTTCTAATAACTTGGCATCTCTCTTGTTTGATGATCGACTGATTTCTTTCTCATTTACTTACTAAAATACTAAGCAGTATAGTGGGTTACATTATTAATCATGTAATAATGGGGACCATGTTTTCATATAAATCTCTTATATTCCCCTGCTTGTTCCTCCTTCTCTTCCCTCATCCTGTCCTTTCACTCATACTTCAGAATATGACCTCATATGTGCATTGATACCTTCTCAGGTTTACTTCTCTTGAGATTTAGTTAGTGCCCCTGAGAAAAGTTTGTGTAATTATGTGGTATCTTAGCATTTTGAATAGAATCATGTGAGTCATCTAAGCTTTCTGGTCGTGGCCCACAGCAAGAAAGATTTTATGCTGTAGGCTAGTAGATATATACATATGTATGTTTATGCAAACAGCTGAAAGAAACTGTTTTGTAAATCATTATTTGCTCTTACCAACATGGAGTATACTGATGTTTTTACTTTATTCTGTTGCAGTTTGTGTGTCAGTAACTACATGTTAAGTTGATTTTGCAACTCACAAAGGGGTCTCAACTGTCAGTTTGAAAACCACTGTTGTAATGTGGCTTGTAAAACCTCTTCAGCTGTCAGTATGGTGGGAAGGGGATTGGTCTCCCTTAGCCCAAATTGCAGGTGTTGATTCTTCATATATGCATTTCAGGATCATCCAGATGCTTGGTCTTTGATTGGTAATCTTCACTTGGCAAAACAAGAATGGGGTCCAGGCCAGAAAAAATTTGAGAGGATACTGAAGCAGCCGTCCACACAGAGCGACACCTACTCCATGCTAGCCCTTGGCAATGTGTGGCTCCAAACTTTGCATCAGCCCACTCGAGACCGAGAAAAGGTAATCTCTTTTTGTAGTGTTTGGGTTTTTTTGTTTTTTTTGGTACTGGGGATCGAACTCATGACCTTGTGCTTACCAGGCAAACGCTTGAGCCACTGAGCTAAATCCCCAGCCCAAGATAATCTCTTTTTGTGTTTGGGTTTGGGTTTTTTTTTTTTTTTCTTTTTGTATTTCCAAACAAAACTGATAGTCTGTGCTCTTACTTGAATTTTTTTTAAATTTTTTTTTATTTTTTGGTGCTAAGGACCGAACCCAGGGCTTCCAGCTTGCTAGACAAGCCTTCTACCACTGAGCTAAATCCTTAGCCCCTTTATTTGAATTTTTTAACCACCACTTATTTCTTCTTATAGGAAAAGCGTCATCAAGATCGTGCCCTGGCCATCTACAAACAAGTTCTCAGAAACGATGCAAAGAATCTGTATGCTGCTAATGGCATAGGTGATTATAGGTGACTTGGTGTCTATAACGATTTGTGAAATTAATACTTTCAGAGCCATGCTTGTGGATGAGACTTTTCTTCCAGATGTAACCAACATAGATATTTTAACACTGGGTGTTTAGTTGTTTTTCTGGCTGCAGTTAAAACATTCTTAAATGTGCTCTTTTTATTATTTCAGGAGCTGTTTTGGCCCACAAAGGATATTTCCGTGAAGCTCGCGATGTGTTTGCCCAAGTGAGAGAAGCAACAGCAGATATCAGCGATGTGTGGTTGAACTTAGCGCACATCTACGTGGAGCAGAAGCAGTACATCAGCGCTGTTCAGATGGTAATGCCTTGCTTTTCAAAATACTTCATTATCACATTTGTTGGACAAATGTTTTCTTGGTCATTCTAGCCCCGTTGTGGAGCAGCGTGCCATCTCTCCTGATACGGTGGCGCTTCAGAAGCAGATAATTACATAATGATAAGACCAGGCTTTGAAGTCCAGACAGGTGTGAGTCCTGGTCCCTCCACTAATTACATGCGTTGGATGAAGAACATCTTCTGTGACCCAGTTTTCTTATCTATAAAGTGGAGTTAAATGTACCTTTATGTCAAAAAATTTTTGAGAGGATCCGATATGAACATGCCTAACATATTTATACCTAGTAAAACATGGTATTTATTTTTGTTCACTTTCTGAGACTATGAGGTTAAACGACTTTATATTCCTTTGAGATGAGGTCTCTCTGTTGCCCAGGCAGGTCTCACACCTGTGGAGTAAAGTGATTCTCCCATCTCAGTCTTTCAAGTAGCTGAGCCTACAGGTACCAACCACTGTATTCAGCTTAAATTATCTGTTTTTCAAAAGAAAAACTCCATGAGGATAAGGTTTCCTGCCTGTTGTGTTTTTGTTGAGTTTTTTGTATTTCTTAAGTGGTAGAACTTGAGATCAAAGTCACACTCCTCCATTTAGATCATGATAAATATTAAGGAGGCTCTTGGGCGCTGGTATGTAGTGTGGTCAGAAAGAACAAGCTCCTTGGAGAGGTAGAAGAACAGAGCCAGGCTCTGGGGAGTGATTTACTTTTTTTTCTAAAAAGACTGGGTCATTGTCCACTCAGCAGAGGACTCCAGAGCTCAGTTTCACATGATGACCTCAGAGGTTGTAGTTTTTGAGAAGAGCCTTCCTGATCTATATAATGGCAGCGCTGGCTTTTAAAGGCAATCAGTAACGATATTCCAGAGAAAATAAAACATTTTCTGTAGAATTACTTAGTTAGCTATGACAGGAAGAATTGTGCACAGAAGGTGCCATGTGTATGTCACAATGAACACCGGTTTTAGTGTGTTGGTATTAGTAACATATTAACAAACAGAATTCATTGGAAAGAACTCTTAGGCTCATTGCCAGTAGGTTCCAAATCCTACAGAAAGGTGTTAAGGAATGTAACTGAAAGCATCCACAGGTAGGCTTCCAGTAAGAGACCAATTAATGTGCTGGGGTGTCACTAAAGACGCGGAAGAGGGTTTCGGAGCTGAGGGTGTAGCTCAGTGACACAGTGCTTGCTGAGCATGCATGAGGCCTTGGGTTTCATGACCAGCACAGTGGTGGGGGGTGGGGCATATAGAGAGGATTTTTGTGATAGCCACATTTCAAATGAAAGAAAAAATAAACTATTTCAAGGTTCTAGTTTTTCTTTGAACAGATTTTTGTGTTGTGGAAGTGTATCCTGATGAATGTCAAGTCAATTTCCAAATTATTCTCTGAAACCAGCCATTCAAAGAGTAGACTATTGTTTCATAGAACTTTAAAATTGCTTGAAATTTTGCTACAAGATGAAATTGTCTCCTAATTGCTGTTATATTTGTTAACTTTTTCTTTCTCTGTAGTATGAAAACTGCCTCAGAAAGTTCTATAAGCACCAAAATACTGAAGTTGTGCTGTATTTGGCCCGGGCCCTCTTCAAGTGTGGCAAGTTACAGGAATGCAAGCAGACTTTGCTGAAGGTAATAGGGAGAAGTTGATACTTTTTCCCTTCCAGTCCTATACTGCATTGTATCTTTAAATTATTTTGTATGTATGTTTCCATGCCTACTAGCACTCAGTAATATCCTTTTCATATGATTAGATCATCTGAAATATACGCTTTGTGTTTTGTTTTCAGGCCCGACATGTGGCACCCAGTGATACAGTTCTTATGTTTAATGTGGCCTTGGTCTTGCAAAGATTAGCTACCTCTGTCCTAAAAGATGAAAAAAGTAATCTGAAGGAAGTCCTTAATGCTGTGAAAGAACTGGAACTTGCACACAGGTACAGTTTTGTGAAAATGACCTTGAAATGATCTGTTTCTTTAAAACTTGTCTCAGAAGGTCCTGAAAACCACTATCTTCAAAAAGTAACTCTTAGAGGCTGGAGATGTAACTCAGTGGTAGAGCGCTTGCATAGCCTATGTGAGACCTTGGGTTCAATCCTTAAGATCACAGTTTTAAAAAACAAAAGCAAAGGGCTGGAGATTTAGCTCAGCGGCATAAGCGTCTGCCTTGCAAGCACGCAGTTGTGAGTTCGAGCCCCAGTACCAAAAAAAAAAAAAAAAAAAAAAAAAAAAAAAAAAAAAAAAAAAAGCAAAAAGCCCTTAGAATCATTCTAGCATGGAAACCAAAGAAGACATTGCCACTAGGTGGTGCCCAACCAAGATCCTTCCAGCTTTGGCTCCTGTAGCCTGACCCTAGAACTTGCTAGCTAGCTTGCCCTCAAATGCCTGGATCCTGCATTTTTACACATGTGAAAATTTTTTAGACTCCTTTATGTTGGTTTTTACATTTTATACCAATGTGTCTTTACATGGGAGGTTACTGATTTTCACCAAACAGGGATTAAGATCTTAAACTCTTAAATTTTTTTTTTGTTCTGTTTTTGTCTTTTTGAGACAGAGTCTCCCTATACAGTTCAGGCTGGCCTTGAGCTCACTTTGTAGCCCAGGCTGGACTTGAACTTGTAGCAGTCCTCCTGCCTCAGCCTCCCAAGTGCTGGGATTACAGGCGTGCACCACAACACCCAGCTATAACCTCTTAAATATTACTCAACAGATTTCTTCAGCTCAGTTCGAAGTTTATTTAACCCTGTAGTTTTTGTTTGGTGATTCAGTATTGTGAAATTAAAGCTTGCATTTCTTCAGGTTTTGTCCAGCTGTATTTACATTCTTGTTAGCATGTCTTGTCTTCTATAGTAAATTGTGTTTTCATAGACTAAGTCCCCCAACTCTCATGTATGACATATTGAGTAAACTTAGTGTATTAAATGTCATTGCTCGATTTTTTATTTATGAATTTACTGATATATTTGTCTTTGTTGATGAATTCATGTTTTATTAAATATACTGAGCTTATTGATGAATCTTTTCTAAAATGAGTTGTGTATATGATTTTCCTATTGAGATATAGTCCTTCATGCATTAAATATATTCAAACAAGTAAGTAAATATGTGAGCCTTTTCCCAAGCTATTCTTTTTCTTTTTCCAAATTATTCTTTCCAGAACCAGTTAAAATTTGAAGGGTCTTATGTCATTAGAATTTTTTTAGTAAATATTTTTTCTTTCCATTTAGGTCCTTCAGTTACTTGAGTAAAGTGGGAGATAAAATGAGATTTGACTTGGCCCTCGCTGCTACAGAAGCCAGGTAATGGTACTGTTCCTGGAGGGCGACGTTCAGGGAGGTAGTGACACTGGAGTGGCCTGAGAGTGTCACAGCCGTGAATAGGGGCTCCTGGCCCCGTAGGAGTGAGCCTCACACTCTTCTCAGGGACTTTCTATGCCAGGGCTTTTTCCTTTCAGGGAATTTGGTAAAATCAGTTTGGTCCAAATAAAGTACTTTTCTCTTTCACTGATGTAGTTTTGTCATCAGAATCAAGATATGATTGCTGTCATTGAGTCACGCGTGAAAATAATTTTGGGAAGCTCTGCAGCTGTGCTTCAAGAGGACATTGATAGTTTAGAAACACAGCAGAGTCGGTATATTGGTTTTTGATAAACTAAGTTAATTTTGCTAATTAAGACTTCACATAGATACCATCTAGTCATCTTGCTTCAGATTTTTTAAACATATGTAAGGAAAACATCCTGTGAGATTTTGAACAAATTACTGCCTGTGTTCACGTTTCTCTAAATCTGGACCATTTTCTAGGCAGTGCTCTGACTTGCTGAGCCAGGCGCAGTACCACGTGGCCCGGGCGCGCAAACAGGATGAAGAAGAGCGGGAGTTGCGAGCCAAACAAGAACAAGAAAAGGAGCTACTGAGGCAGAAGCTTCTTAAAGAACAGGTGCCTGTTGTATTGTTCAGTTACACTCCACTTAAGGAATTCTGTGCCTACGAACACTGTGTGTCAGAGAAAGAAGGTCCTCTGCTTACGAGTGTAGCCATTATAATTTTTTTCCTTTTTTTCTTCATAGGAAGAGAAACGCCTCAGAGAAAAGGAAGAGCAAAAGAAACTTTTAGAACAGCGAGCCCAGTATGTGGAAAAGACCAAAAACATTCTTATGTTTACTGGAGAGACTGAAGCAACCAAAGAGAAGAAACGAGGCGGTGGTGGGCGGGTAAGATATGATTACTGCACTCAGTGATGACATCAGTCTCTGTTTGTGGCTTTCAGAGATGAAGATAATTGGTTAAATTTACTCGTTAGTTCTTAGCTTTGACTTCCTCCTTTACTAAGGGCTAGTC
>PVJX010023813.1:0-28789 GCA_004027295.1 Dolichotis patagonum | reverse complement strand
CCTGTAGACCCTTTTGAGTACTTGCTTTATAAAAGATCTCTTAATATTTCCAATGAGATTGGGTATAGGGATTATGTGCCTATTTACTTACTTCTAATTCACTGTCTTACAAAGTGACTTTAAAGAAGATTGCATACATGTACCAGTCTGTTTCTGTGTATATTTAATAGGGAGAAATTAAAGAGAAAAAACACTTCTCATATGAATAATGATAATTAATAAAAAGGTATGGGACAAGTAAGAATATTAGTCCACGGACTTTTTACTGTTCTGTGAGATGATTATGTATTTTTCCCTAAAATTAATTTTAAATATTACATAATTCTTGAAGTCCATAAGCTAAAAGCCAAGCAACTTTTGAGACAAATAAATCTTCATAATACTGTGTCTTGTAAATGATTCTTTTAAGGATAATCATATTAAAGGCTCTATTTAGAACTGTATATTGGCTTTATGTAACACAAAAACTTAATTTTAATAGCAGTTTTGTATTCTTATTGATACCCATATATAGTATAGGGAACATATTACATGTTTTATGTATTTTTTTCTTTAAATCATTGATGACAAGAAGCTTGCTTAAAATTTTCACATGTTTGAGAAATTTTTCAAAAACCAGTCTTTTAACCAGTCTTTTAAAATTTGTGCATTCTGATATTGGATGAAAGATTTTGCAAATCATCTGGTCTTGTAACTCTTGTTTATTCAACAATGGAGACAGGTAACATTGGAACAAGTGGATATCTATTATAATATTATTATAATGTCTAATATTACAATAGTCTACAGATTTATAAATTGGGGGCCAGAAAGGACATGGGACATCTTGAAATCACATAGCAGTTTTGACACAAGAATTCTCACATCTAGATTTTTTTCACCCACATTAACTCACTTATGTAAGCTGTATAGAGTAGCACACAATGAAATGTCAATTAAAACAGGTGATGTATACAGGTGATGAATACAGGAAAAAAGGCTAGCACTTGGAAAAAAGATGGAGGTCTAATGATACGATGTTAAAGCTAAGTCAAATTTCAGGAGACATAATTTTTTCAAATATTGTAACATCATCTACCCTTTCTACTATTAGAAAAGAGTCAGATGGCTCCCAGAGCCTTCACATATGCAGGCATGTGGACATACACACACAGATACATACATACTCCTGGTCTTCCTCAATATATGAAGATTAGTCTCCATAAGTAGATGACACTCTAACTCCACATATACTTGTAATCATTAACTGGTAGATCAAAACTTGAGAATCTTTCTCCTTATAAATGTGTGTGTTGATGGAAGGAGGTACAGTAGGTTGCCCTTGTAGTATATCAATGCCTTTTCATGAATGAATATCTAGTATATTTACATGTGCCCTAGGAAGGAACAGATAATTTCAGACAAAATTATCAAACTCCCATTCATATATATTGAAAAACACAGAGAAGACAGTTATGTCTAAGTCCTATTTTATGTATTTTAGAAAATAGAAAATGCCTAATTAGTAATGTTAGATATGTACACATAAAAAAAGAAAATGCTTTCTTTGAACAATGTATTTATTCACATGCTACTCATACGAAAGGGGAGTACCTGATTATCTAATTTCCTAAATTTCCAAAGAGAATGCAAGATAAATTTTAAAATGCAAGATAAATTTTAATGTGCAGTTTGTTTTTGTGCTCTGTCCAGATAAAACATAGTCAAAATATTGTTACTGAAATTATGAATTTTAGATAATAGTAGTATTAGATAATATAGTATTCATTTGTGTTAAAACAATATGTATTTTAATAGTTCTTACAATAAGCCTCTTCTGTGGCAGTATGCTTTGCAGGAAAAATTCAGTAGACAAAGTAGATAAATCTGTGCTTGGTTCTTGCTCTAATTTTGATTACTTAGTAAACACGGGACATGTTACACATATTGTCTAATCTCAGTCTAGTCATTAATAAGAATTTCATTAATTTTCTATTGTATTTATTGTAGAAATAACATAAAAGTAGTACTTGTATATAATTATAAGTATAATTTATATCATTTATTATATATAATAATAGATATATATTGATTTAGATATTTAAGGCACTTAATAAAATGTTTATTACATGAATAATGAAGACACAGAAATATATATTTTAAATATATCTATAAGAATATCTCTCTACATTTAAAACACCTAATAAAATTTTTGTGACCAAAGTGTGTTCTATATTTATTTGTACACTCCCCAATCACATTATACACTACCAGGATGAAGCATTCATGGTCTGTCATTTATGCTTCCACTATATTAGTACTTAAAGCAACTCACACTACTACTCTGTAAGTAAAAAGAGTTTCAGAAGTGACAAATTGGTGGGATAAGGGAGCATACTGATATTGCTTGAAGCAAAACACAAATTACCCATTTCTAAAACAGGGTAACCAGCAATACCAGACAATAATCAGATCACAAATTGAAGTTCCTGCCAAGTTTTAGTCTCCTCCAAGATAGGGATGTTTCTCTAATATAAATGATAATATAATTTATTGAAATTAAGAAAATGTCACTTGGTGATTACTCATCTGTTGGATTACAATATTAAAAGACTAAAACAATATTAATACAATGTTAGTAAACCATATTAACTACTACTTGAAGAGGTTATTTCCATTTGATATGTAAAATGTCACTATTAATTATTTTATTATAAAATTATTTTATTTATTTATGGATATAGGATTTAGAGTTACCAACAACGTTGCTTATTACAACAATTTCTAAAATAGCAAAGAGACTAGAAAAAAATCACATCAAAATGGAATCCCCAGGGATAAATTTTCTAAGATTTAAATATTTTAAAGAACCAGTAAATTTTTGAGCCATTCGTTCCTTATTGCTATCCACCTAATTTCTTGAAGTAATCAGGTTAGATAATATATGTTTCTAACTTTTAGAAAGGTTTGGGGTCATAGAACTCTTTTCCAAAAGAGTGAATTGATTATGAACACTGTGCTGGATTATCTCTAAAAGGTTGTTTTGTTTTGCTTTCAGCCCCTGAAGTCATTTTGGTGTGGCTGCTTAAATAAATTGTTACATTATGGTAGCTTAAAACAACAGAAATATATTCCATCACATATCAAGAGGCCAAAAATTCAAAATCAGTTTGTGTGGAGATCAGAGTCTTCACAAGATAGCAGTCTCTCCTGAGGCTCTGGGGAGAGCCCTGGCTTCTAGCTTTGGCAACCGCGGCCAAGCCTAGTCTCACTCTGTCACTACAAGACCTGGCTCTGTTGGCACACTGCCCACCCTTCTGTGTATCCACTAAATCTCCCTCTTCCCTGCCCTGTCTTCCAAACAGTAGGTGAAGTTACACTTTTGGGTCATTCAGATAACTGCAGGAATCTCCCCATCTCAAGATATGGAACACATTCACAGTTTTTTGACAACATGAAGTAATACATAGGGTCTAGGAATTAGTATGTGGATACTTTTGGATCATTTTTCAAAGACTAGAGCCTCATATTCACACATTTCCACTGAGTGTGGCTTCTCTAAAATTTAGCAGCTTTACATACTTAAATGTCATTTGGTAACTATGTAACTTTTGTATGAATTTGTCTATTTTTTCATTCTTTCAACAAGCCACATTACTATGGAAATTTTTTGAAGGAATTAATTGATTGTTGAATTCAAGAAGTTGCAATTTATTTGTGGAAACAAGATGAATAAACATATATAATTATGGGACAACATAAGAGCTATGAGGAAGAGCTTCAATATTCATCTTCTAAGAGCACAAATTGAATAAGCAAAAACTTGGAAAAATTTTCAGTTGGAAAGAAGGGAATATGCTATATTGAAGAAAGGAAGAAACACAACAGTATTTAAGGAGGATAGATTTTTAAATATTGCTATAGAGGGATAGAATTAATATGTCAATATCAGATTTTGAAATTCCCTTGACCTTCTCCTTTGAAAGATGAGGTACATATACACACTGAGTCTGAGGCTATGTTTGATCATTCAAGTAGCAATATACTTTAGTTAGTTTGAAACAATGGGTAGAAGCCCAATAATTGATGAGCATTTGGAGCTTTTTTATAAATAAATTTGAGAGTATCAATTTCCTAGTAAAATAAAGTGTTAACAACAAAGAATAAATGAAATAGCATGGGTATAACAGACTCATGCACACGTATCTAGAGGCTTGTTAATGTTAAACTAATCTCATCATGGCAGGCCCTCCCTGAACTTACGTGAAAGAAAATTAATTTTTGGTTTGAGGGACTTAAGGATGATAGCTGACGGGCTAATGTGAAATGTTTGTCTTCAAGCATTTTTCTTTACTTATGTTATATATACAATCTAGATTGTGAATTATAATAGTCAAATTTACTTTAGATGAATGATGTAGCCAAATTACCATTTTCTATAGTTTGTGCCCTCAAACCCTTCAATTCATCTATTGAAATTTACCTCCCAGTATGGTAGCATTACAAGATGGATAGTATTATATCTGTTTAGTAATGAGTGGGCTAAGCATCCTTATAAAAGAGATCCTAGAAAACTTTCAGTATGAGGATACAGCCAAAAAGGATATATGTGATGAATCAGAGCCCAAGCCTATACCTGTGATCTCCAAAAATCTTGATCTTAGACTTCCCAACTTCCAGAACTATGAACAATAGAGCTCTGTTGTTTATAAGCCACCCAGTTCACATTTCTGTTAAAATAGCCAAAACAAGCCAAAAAATCACTCCATCTTCAGTATATTTTATTCTCTGGGTAGGAACATAAAGCCAACAAAAACCAGAGAAATTCTCTCCACGAAGCATTGATGCTCTTGGAATAGTTCCTGTTCTTATTGAAATTGTGATAACTCTGCTTTCTTTTAGGTTGTATATATCCAACTCATTTAAACATTAAATGGATGGATGGTGTTCCTTCTTTTCTCATAGGCTGTTTCATTTCCATTGTAAATTTACTTTGTGAAATACTTTACAAGTTTTAATTCCACTGTGAAAATTCTAAAAAGAGACCCAATCAATGTTGAAATGGGTTCTAAATAATTATAGCAGTTATAAAAATGCAATCTTTAATGTAAGTACATATCTGCTGAATGAATGAATTCATTACAATCTGTGAATACATTAGAATACATTACTGAAATAAGCTTCCTCTGGGAGAGGGTCTATAATCAAAACAGTCAGTGTTTATTTTCAAAAATTTTAATATAGCTACCATCAGATTAGATTATTCTTAAGTATAAATAACTATATTTTATAGGAGAAGATAAATCTATGGAAGTTTGATAATATCAAATGATACTTTGGGCAGAAAACAGGATTTTAATAAATGCCTAGCATAAGCTTCCCTGAAAGACTTATGTTTTGAAAAATGGCTCTGAATTATTTAATGCAATAAATTATACAGAATGTTTTGATGTGTATTCTCTCTCCAAATAAGTGGATCTAAGGAGAAAGAAAAACATTATAAATATTTTTCTAAAAAACTGTATTTTTCTACCACTTTACATTTTTCTCTTTAATATGAAATATAATGTGTATGGGGGCCCTTTTTATTTTTGATGGAAGATGTGTTGCAATTCACAGGGAAATGTTCACCAAGAAAATTTAAAAATCTGTATACTGATTCTTGATTTCAAATTAAAATAATTGTTTTATAAATATTATATTAATCTGACTTGTATCAAATCATAAACATTTTAATGTAAATTTTAAAAAGTAGTATCAATATATGAGTAGATAAAATATATGCCAAGATTGATAAAAATTATCAGTGTTGATATTGATTCCTTTAAAATGGTGTAGACATTTAAAAACCACTCATTAAAAAAGAATGCCATTTCTGCACCAAAAAGAAAAAGACAAAAAATTGGTATATATAAGTATATTAAAATATGTATGTAAAAACTATAGACAAAATGTCAAAAATGTCAAAATGTCAGAAAAAGTTTGCAACATGCATGACACAGGGTATAACTTTGTTTAATTAAGTATTGTTAAAGATGACAAGAAAAAAAGCCTCACCATGCTGCATGCAGACATAAATAAAGTTATATATAATAAATTTGTAATATCATTTTTAAATCTTTAAATGCTAATTTTTGAATCCTTAAATACATTGAAAATGGAAATAATATTATTTGAAAATATTAAATGCTTCTCACAAACTAAATTGGCAAAGATGAAATATAAATTATTTAATAAGGCATCAGGATTGGCCACTGTGATTGCAATCCTTAAGTGTGAGTGGGAATTAGTGAAAATATAGTGTCTATAAAGTTGATGTGGAGTCAGATAGACTTAGGTTCAAACTGGCCTTACTATCTCAGTCATGCTACTAATTTCTCAAAGTTTCTACTAAATCCACCCTGAGTAAAACCGGGAACATAACACAATGTAATTTACAGACGATCATGAAAATCAAAAAGGAGAGCACAGACTTAGTGTCTCTAGGAGTGTTACTTCCTATTTTAGCAATTAGTACTCTTAAATTGGTGAAAACTTAAAAAGAAGACCATCTGTCACTATACATTAAAAGTCCTATACTGTTGCATAACTTTGATTCCACAAATTTATATCTAGACACACTTCTAAAGAAGTAATTGCTTAGCAGACTCCAGCTACAAGGATACTGAGTCTGCTCTATAGAAATAAAAATTTACAAGTCATGCTGTGTGTTATACAAAAGGAAAAATCTATCTAAAAAATGATTGTTCATTTACTAAAAAATATGTCTTGGGAAAATTAAGAAGCTGCTAACCTAGATAACAGAATAAAAACTAAATGATCTTTAAGTTTGTGGATAAAGATGATAGATTTAATCGTGAAACTGGGGAACTGCTTCCGTAACTTGTAGAGATTTGAAAACACTTGCATCATGCAGGGAATGGAAAATTACCAGACATACATTTTGAGCTCAACAGACTATTGAAACATCAAGGTGGATCAAATGAGAAGTCCAGATATGTGGGAAACTATGAGGAGCCTTGTGCATGACACTGAATAAAATAGATTTTATGTTTTGGGCAGTGGAAAATTCTTGAAGACTTTGATGAAAGTTTAAATGAAATATAATATAAATGATGTGATCATAGCCATAATGAGATATTTAAACCATAAAGTTGAAATAAGACATAGGCAAAGACAAAGATTGGGACCATGGTTATAAAGAGATTGTGAAGTAGGATACAAGAGACATTTTTAAAATTGTGAATGTCAGGATTTTGTGACCAATCAGACTTCAGAAGCACAGTTTTATACTAGATTTGAATTTTGGATGACTATAGGAAAGAGAAGAAGATGACGTCCCGTTAGGAAACATGAGTTTGAGATCCTTGTAGAAATTCACAATAATTAATTGAGTACATATTTTAGAGCTGATGAGAGGAGATGGGGATGAAGATATGCCACTGCAACAGCAAACAGAAACACCACAATGACATCCAGAGTTGGGAGGCAGATTTATTTATGTCAAAGGCACCAATCAGTCTCATTCCCAGAATATCAGGTCCCAATTCTAGTGCTTTAGCATTTATATTGGATAAGCAAGCAGTAAGTACAGAAGCAGAATGGCTTGTCAATTGGGCATTGGTGTATACAATGTACATCATAGTGACCAGCTATGAGTCACAGTGAGCAACCACTTTTTAAGAGAAAGGAGCAACCAGAAATGAAACAGGAATTATTATTATTATTGTTACTATTATTATTATTATTATTATTATATTTTAAAAAGTAAAAGAGAAAAAAAGGATAGAAATGATATAGAGTTCCAAAAAACAAGAAATTAACATTAGTTAATATATTGTATATTGTCATCTTAGAAGTAGTTGCTCAGGTTACAAGATCTATACACAAAAATAATCAAACAATGAGAGTACAAACTGTCCTTTTTGATGAACTAACAGAGATTAGTAGTATAGTTATCTATCTTGCATGTAAATACATATATACATTTATATATATTTACCAACATACATATAATCTTTTCCTTTCTTCCATTCCTCTATCCTGGTTGTTCTTTCCTTTTGAGTACTTTCTTTCCCTTTCATAATTACAAAATCTATTGTGCATTTTGGATATTATTACTCTTTCAGTTTTTTTAATTTTTTATGCTAGGGAGATAATACAATATTTATAAATATGAGTTTGATTTATTTCACTTATGAGTATGATCTCAAGTTGCCTCTATTTATCTATAAAAGCCACAAGATATCCTTTTATAGCTGAGTAATATTCCATTTTATAAAAATAACACATATTTTTTATCCATTGTGTGGTTGATGGGCATTTGGGTTGTTTCCAAGATTTAGCTATTACAAATTGTGCTGCCATAAGCATGGGTGCACTGTGGCATGACATTTTCAATTTTTTTAGAAAATATACAGAGGGAGAATAGCTGGATTGAATGGGACTTCTAATTCTACTTTTTTGAGGAATCTCCACACTGCTTTTCATAGTGGTAGCACCAGTACGCACTCCCAAGCAGGAGTGGAGAGGTGTTCCTTTTTCCCAACAGCCCCACCAACATTTAGTATTGGTTGATTTATTTTAAGTTAAAGTGGATAAAACAGAATAAAATCAATCAAAATAAACCAGTGTAAGAGATATAGGACTTCAAAACATTATGAAATCAATAGTAGTTACCATAATGCTTTTTTATGTTTTCAAAATAGCTGCAGATAACTTCAGACACAGTAAAAACCAAATAGAACAGAAGAAAATAGAAAAAAATAAAAACAAAACAATGAATGCAGTAAAGGAATCCAAAACAAGCCAATAGTAAATTCAAACTTGCTACCATAATATATCTCGCTATCTTTGAAATACTGCTCCTGTCATCAGATTTAACATAAAACAAAACAAAAGAGAATAAAACGCAACCCAACAAAACAATAGAAATGATTTAATAATTCAGAATAAGACCATAGGGAATAATCAGTGACTAAAATCCTCAAAAGGAGATCCCCTATAGATGCCACACTGCAAATCACTATCCTCTGAACCTATGACCAGACCGCTGGCCCTACACCAGCAATGTTGGTGAAAAACCAAAGCACCACTGACATCCAATTGCATTTCAACCCAATCACTATCATCACAGCCTGTGTTTCTCCAGATAAGCTGGTCGGTTACTCAAGTGACATGGAATTTCAATGTTGTTTTAATTTGCATTTCTCAAATGACCAGTGATGTTGAGTATGTCTTCATGTATATATTTACCCTCTTTGTCAAAGATAAGATGGCTAAGTGTCTCTGTAGTTCTGTCTGCACTTCTAATCTGTTCCATTGATCTTAAGGTCTGTTTTTATTCCAGTACAATGCTAATTTTATCACAGTGGGTTTGTAGTATATTTCAAGTGATGCCTCCTTTCTTGCCTTTATTGCCCAGAATTGCCTTTGTTATTATAGGTCTTTTCTGTTTCCAAATGAATTTTTTGAATATTTTCTCTCTATTTGTAAGGAATGTTAATGGTATTTTGGTTGGGATTGCATTAAATCTGTATAACAGCTTTGGAAGCATGGCCATTTTCAAAATGTTGGCTCTTCCTAACCAAGAGCAAGGGATATCTTTCCCATTTTCTAACATCCTCTTCAATCTCCTTTTTTACAGTGCTATAGTTTTCAATGTATATGCCTTTATATCCTTTGTTAGGTTGATTCCTAAATATTTTATTATTTTGAATGCTATTTTGAAAGGTTTCATTTCAATAATTTCTTTCTCAGTGAGTTTATTGTCTGTGTACAGGAATGCTATTGATTTCTGAGTGTTGACTTTGTATCCAACTACATTACTGAATTTGGTTGTTAGATCTAGAAGTCTTTCAATGAAGTTTTGGGTGGATCTTTTATGTAGCATATCATGTCATCTGCAAATAGTGACAATTTAACTTCTTCCTTTCCTATCTGTATTCCTTTTATTCCTCTCTCTGGTATGATTGTTCTGGTTAATGTTTCCAAAACTATGTTGAATAGGAGTGGCGATAGTGGACAACCTTGTCTTGTTCCTGATTTCAGACTAAAAGCTTTCAACAGTTTGTGTCCACTTAATATAATGTTGGCTGTTGGTTTATCATATATTGCTTTTATCAATTTGAGGTAGATGCCTTATATTCCAGGTTTCTGTATAGTTCTTATCATGAACAAGTGTTTGAAGTTTATCAAAAGCTTTTTCTGCATCTATTGAGATGATCAGGTGATTTTTGCCTTTGGCTCTGTTGATGTGATGTATTATTACATTTATCGATTTTCGTAAGTTAAAACATCCCTGCATTCCTGAGATAAATCGCACTTGGTAAAGATGTATAATCTTGATGATTTGCTGCATTCTATTTCCCAGTATTTTACTGAGAATTTTTGCATTGATGTTTATCAGAGAGATTGGCCTATAGTTCTTCTATTCGGTTGGGTCTTTCTCTGGGTTTGGTTCAGAGTAATACTTGCCTCCAGGAATGAATTAGGGAGAGTTGCTTCCCTTTCCATTTCATTGAAGGGTTTGAGAAGTATTGGCATTAAATCTTCCCTAAATTTCTTATATAATTCAGCTGTGAATCCATCCGGCCCTGGGCTTTTCATTGTTGGTAAGTTTTTAATCACATTTTCAATTTCAGTAGCTGACATTGGCTTATTCAAAATTGTTATATCTTCAAAACTGTTATATCTTTTTGATTCAGCTTTGGTATTTCATACATTTCTAGAAATCTATGGATTTCTTCTGTGCTTTCCACTCTATGTGAGTAAAGATCTTCAAAGTAGGTGTTCATGCTCTTTTGTATTTCCATGGGATCTGCAGTAATTTCAAACTTTTCATTTCTTATTGCATGAATTTGTGTTTTTATTTTTTTTCTTGATAAGGTTGGCAAGAGGTTTATCAATTTTTTTTACTCTCTCAAAAAACCAGCTCTTTGATTCATTAATTCTTTGTATTGCTTTCTTAGTCTTAATTGCATTAACCTTTGCTCTAATCTTTATGGTTTCCTCTCTTCTATGAGCTTTGGGCTTGACTTGCTTTTCTTTTTCTAGAAGCTTGAGGTGTAGCATTAGGTAGTTTATTTGTGCTCATTCTGTTTTCCTGATGTGGCAATTTATTACTATATTTTTTCCTCTTTGGACTGCTTCCATTATAGGTTTTGGTTTGTTGTATCTGCATTTTCATTGAATTGTGGGAATTGCTTAATTTATTCTTTAATTTCACCTGTAACCCACTGATTGTTTAAGAGGTTGTTATTCATTTCCATGTCCTTATGCAGGTTTTTCAATTTCTTTTGCCATTAATTTTCAAATTCAGTGCACTATGATCAGATAATATGCATGGGATAATTTCAATTGCTTTACATTTATGTAAGAATGTTCTATGGGCTATATATGGTCTATTTTGGAGAATGTCCCATGTGCAACTGAGAAGAATGTGTATTCTGATGTAGTTGGGTGGAACACTCCGTAAATGTCTACTAAGTCCATTTTCTCATGGGTTTGATTCAGTTCTGCTATTTATTTACTATTTATCTAGTTGATCTACCTCTTTGTAACAATGGGGTATTGAGGCCCCCTATTACAACTGTGCTGTTGCTTATTTGCTTTTTCATATTTATTAGCATTTGCCTTATATAGTTGGGTGTTCCTATATTTGGCATATATATATATATAATGTTTGCTGTCTCCCTTGAATTATTGCCCTAACAAGTATGTAGTTATTATCTTCTTTATCTCTTTTTATCATATTTGGTTTTAGGTTCACATTGTCTGCAACAGAGTAGCTACCCTGTTTTTTTCTGGTTTCCTGTTGCATGGAATATTGCTTTCCATCCTTTGACTTTTAGTCTATGAGTTTCCTTTTCAGTCAGATGTGTTTCTTGTACACAGCATATTGTGAGATCCTGTTTCTTGATCCATTCTGTTAACCTATTTCTTTCAATTAGTGAATTGATCTCATTTACATTGGTGGATATAACTGTTGTGTACTGCCTCAACTTTGTCATGTCATGTTGCTGTTGTTGGTTTCCTGCTTCTCTTTGTTTTTTAATTGCTTGCCCTGTCTGGTGGTTTCTTTGTTATTTTCTGTGAATTGTAGTCATTTTTATCTCTAGTATGTCTTTCAGTACTCTTTTCAGGATTGGTTTTCTGGACACGAATTTCTTCAGTTGTTCTTTGTCATGGAAGTATCTTATATCTCCAGTAAATTTCAAAAACAGTTTTGCAGAGTACATCAATCTGGATTGAAAGTTGTTTTCTTTCAGGGCTTGAAATACTTCACTCCAAGCTCATTTTAACTGAGGATTTGTGCTGAAAAGTCTGCTGTGATTCTAATGGGCTTTCCATGATAAGTGAGTTGTGTCTTTAACAGCTTTTAGTATTATCCTTTCATCTCATATGTTTGGGGTATTATTTTATATGTCAGAGTATAGATTTATTTTAGTTATGACTAGTGTTGTATATGCTTCACTTATCTGTATACCAGATTCATTCCCCATGTTTGGGACATTTTCTGCTATTACTTATTGAGTAGTTTACCAATGTCATTTGCATGGACTCCTGCATCTTCACTGATGCCTTAGTCATTCATTGTTCTCTTGGCATCATCCTGAAGCCATAGAATTGTCATTTCATGCTGCCTTGTTATTTTTAAAAGTTCTTTCTTTTCATGATTGCTAGCTGCAATCCTGTCCTCAAGGTCTAAAATTCTATCCTCAGCTTCATTCAAATGATTTCACCAGCTTTCAGTAGAATTTTTTATTTCCTGGATATGTCTTTGAATTTGTTTCATGTCTTCTACTTCTTTTGTATATTGTTCATTCAAGGTTTCCATCATTTTTCTATGTTCCTGTACTTTTTATCTATGCTCTGCTTCATATCACAGAATTGCTTTTACTTTATTTGTATAAATTTATATAAAATTAACATAATTCCTCTTTTTTTAATTCTTTTTAAAGTGTATAACAACATGATTCTAATTGCTAACAGAAAGAAAATATTTCATGAAAAATTAGTAATAGAGGTCTATTTTTGCCATTATTCTTGGAAGTAGATAACTTTATTCTTAACAGTTAAAAAGAGTACTTCAAGACAATTATTTCAAACTTAGAAGCAATTTACACTGGTTAACTTTTTAAAAAGTAATATTCCAGCTACAAAAGCTTCCACTGATCAAACTTTATATCTTTTGCATTTTTATGCATTTAAGCAAAATATTTCAAACAACTACTGAAAAGTACATCTCTTCTGATACCTCCAAGCACTTAAAAACAAACAAAACTGCAAAAACTCCAGTGCAAGGAGAAATTGTTAAGGAGTAAGTGTCAACAAGTATGAAATATTTTAATTTAGAAATGTAACTATGTCAAAATCATTTTAACATATGTTATGACATTTGTCTAAAGGGTAGGGAAAGAATTTGAAGAGTTCTAGGGTTGGGGGCTATGATACTTGTAAAAATTCAAAACTAAACCACAAAAATAGATTCTGCTTCCATGGTAACATAAAAGAATAGCAATACATACAGAAAGAGAATGTTGAGAATAAAATCCTAAAATCTATTCTTTTTCAAAATGAGCAAGAGAAAAATTGTAACCTTCCACTAAGTATTAATAACCCTGAAAATACTGAATTCCATCAAAGCAGAAGTCATAATGATGGGGTTTTATGTCACTGAACTTTTTCAGAATATGTGTTTATTAGAAAAGCATTAGAGGCAGGTCATTGAAGCTAAACAATATTAAAGAAAGTTGCATTTTTATCTTCAGTATTAGCCTCTGAATGAACATTTCAGCTTTTACTTTTAGAAACAAAATGAAAAATAAGTGAAAGCATAAGTAGAAATAACAAGTAAAGAGAATAACTGATGCCAATGGGATAATATGAGAAATAGGAGACAAGTAATAAGTAACAATATTTGAGGCAAATCTTTTATACATTTTATAGACATTAAAGATAAAATATTAAGTAGCATATCCATAAATTACTCAATCAAATTTTTGATATTACAAATGATGTTCTTTTATTCTCAACAGTTTCCATTTTTATTATGAAGCTAATAAATATACATAAAATGTGAGATAAAAGTAAAAATTTCTATTCCAATTTCTTTTTAGATTTATTCTCTTCAGAACAATCTATATTCCTACAAATTACAGTGCATTTCTAGTAGGTCATAGCACTTATAAATATATATTATAACCATACAGAAAAATCTTCATTTATATTTTTCATAAATAAATCATTGAAAGTAAGAGGCACTCTAGAGTTTTCCCATTTTGTATTTTCAATGTTAGTACTCACATGATATTTTCAGTTACTGTTGTGGCTATACACTATATATATATATATATATATATATATATATATATATATAATACTAGTAATTATTCATATAGGTTAAAAATAAATATGGTTTCAGTTTCTTGCTTGACATTAAACTGACAATGTAAAGGTATTATTAGAATGTATGTAGGAGTGTATTTTGTTTATTGCTTACTTTTTCAATTTATGAATCCCTAAGATTGGTTTTTTTTATAACTTTGGTTACACTGACAATAGCTAAAATTATTCCTAAACAATGTCTATAAGATATTTAATATAAAAACCCATTTTTCTGACCATAAACACCCTCAGCTATTTATTTGACTAGTTTATTAAATGTCTCTAAAATCACAAACACTGTGCCAGGTGCTGGGAATGAAGATAGGGTTACAGGTGACTGGGAAAGCTTATTTCTGGATGTTTAAAAGTTTGTAAATAAAGTAGTGTTTAATACTTATGATCTGGGCATATGGTGTTATTCACACAAATATGAATATATGATTATTCTTTTTAACAGTAACCTTATCACCTTATTGAATTTTAAAGGTCTTATCTGAGGTACTTTCTCATTTTAGTTTGCATTAGAGTTACAGTGAGATCACAAGAAATTTTTTTTAAATTTCTGTATGTCATCATGGTACAGATGATTAGTTCATTTTTTTTCCCATAACCTGTTGAAATGGATTATAACAGTCAGTTCTGAATGTCCATTCAATGTGAGGAGTAGCCATGTGTGTCTCTGATGCCAAACGTTCAGTAATTTTGGACATAGGTACATTCAAGTAACATAATTTTGGCCAAAGAGATATATACACAATACATGGTAGAATATTAATCCTCTAAGAAGTTTTTGATTTTTCCTAATTAAAAGGAGACAGGACACTTAGTTTTTCCTCACTATACTCCTTCCCTGAGTGTGGGTATACAATGTGAAGGAGCTTCATCAAATTCTTCTGACTAGCCAATGACGTGAAAGTTAACTAGAGGCATCTAAGAATGGAAAGATATGGTTCCTGATTTTCTCATGGAATCATTTATGACCTCAGCAAATGTCCACATTTGACTACATTCAAACTTATGTGACAAAAGTAAACCCCACATCTTTATTTTCCTGTGTTTTTTTTTTAACTTTCATTTTTATTTGTACATGCTTGTGGTACTTAAGATTAAAATCATTGTGGGAAGTTAGTACATGTGTATAACATAATTTTGTTCTTTTTATGTTCTCTTCCTGTCTTCTCCTTTTCTCTTCTCTCCAAGCTTTTCAAAAATTTTAGATGAATTTTTTAGAATTCCTTTGGTTTGAGGTGCTACCAGCCTTTCATTTATTATGAATCAATAAAACAATAAGCTGGATCATTTAAAATATTTTTCTTTCTTCTGCCTGTATTGTTTTTCTATGATCTCCCAAATGCTAATTTTCCCAAATGCTATAGTTTAGAGATTTGGTTTTAAATATTATCTTGCACGAGTTGAAACTTTGGAACTCTACTTGGGTTTTTAATTATTGATTGTTTCAATTTCAGGAAAACATTGAATCACATAGGGCCTTCCAAAGTATGGCATAGGGCCCACTGTGTTCTTGTTTTACAGTAACAGAGTCACTGTGGTAGTATTAAACCCACATGTGCTGGATGGATTACCTTTTGCAACCTCAGTTCACTCTAACCAAAAAATTTTACCCCTTAGAAAGAACTCATTGCTGTGATTCTCATCAACTTCTGCAATAACTTGCTACCAGCTATCTCAAGCTCTGTCTTGTGAGCATTTTCCAGAAATTCCCAAGTCAAACTTACCATGGATCAAGGCTATGCAAGACAGAAGACTCACAGCCAAGAAACTTTCTGGAAGAGATGCTGAATGTCCATTCAATGTGGGGAACAGCCTGGTAAGTTTCTGATAATTGGACTTACACAACCGAAATATTTTTCCTAGGAATTTGGTTAGCCCTCAGTGCTAACTTACGTACTTAAAAATTTTATTGAAATTCAAAGTTCATGGAAATTCTGTTACTCATAAGAATTAACAGGAAAAAAACATAGAGTAACCATACAATTTGTTCATCATGATAAAGTGAAATGGGCCTAAAATATTAGGCCATTTTAAAAAAAATTTAAGTTAATTGAAAGGATTATTCTTTGCTTTAATTTTGTACCACTCTTTTGGCATGCTTGGGACCATAAAATAGCCAAATTAGTTATTGCTTATGCAATTATTATTGCTTATGCAAATATTAGCATATGAGCCATGATGTACACTAACAATTTTACCAATGTTTTCCCCCATAAATTACTAAACTGATAAAAAAGAGTTTACCTGGTTTCCTCCCATGCCATGACAATTGAATATACCCACTTTTTCATTTTCCTTCCGGCCCATGTTGTCTAAACATTGATTGGTTTCAACATTTCTTATCTAAATGGAAGACACACAGAGAAGAGAAATTAAAACATGAGGCAAATAGTCATTTCAGTCAGAAAATCTGTGATATTACTAAACTACATTGCTAGCTAGATGCAAGTTTATAAGGAAATTCCCAATTTATATTTTACTATAAATATTTATTTTTCTCTTTTGCAAGTCTGTCTTACTCCCAGTTTCTAAACTCCTGCAGAAGTAAATTGGAAGGAACATCAATGCCTTTAGTATTAACATCAAATTAAGTTAAAGTATTAGAATAGAAACATCTGCATGAATTAGGTATTTTTCTCAACTCCGCTAAAAATTAAGACAAATAATTTCCCAAATAGCCATGGTTCATTTGTAAACTCTCATTGTACCTACCACATGTAAGGAACACTCAAATTTAAAGAGAGAAAAACACATATAGCAAATGCTTAAATATATATATATATATATATATATATATATATATATATATAGTAAAGGAATCCTGCTGTTAATGTCTCTCCAAACACTTCCCCTACTTTGAACACACTATACTATTGTTCTTGCCGCTTCATAAAGTGGCGCTGAAAGTCCTTTTTCCTGAGTGACTTTATGACAGTGATCAAAAACTTGGTGAATGCTATTGCTGCATCCATTCAATGCAAAGGCAGACTCACAAAAACATTATGGTTGGCCTTCTGCCTTATTCACCAGATCTGGCACCAATTGAATTCTGGCTCTTCTCCAAAGTCAAAATGAATATGAAATGTAAACATTAAGGCAAATTCTACTCAAATAATCGCATTTCATTCTTGATCATCCTTGCAAGGAATTAATTCAGAACATCAAGGCTGCCACAACAGCATTACTAAAAATACATACTTAGAAAAGAAGATTTATAGAATTGCTTCCAAAAGTGCTATGAACAAGAACAACAAGATGTGCTTAAATTGAGGGGCAATATTTTGAGGGGAATTAATGACCATGTATCATTTTGTAACAGATTTCTAAAATTTAAAAACATACTGTATTTTTATCACACCTGATATGGTCTATCCAGTATATTAACAGATATTAATTATGTAATTTATTTCTGTGACTAAGACATGCACATGTATCTTCTTTCATTCATATTGCCAAACTTAATGGAAAGTGCTTGATCCTAAGGGAAGCTATTACAAAGCTAAGTACAATTTCAAATTGTAGATTATTCAGAATCAAGATTAAACTCCAACTGTGGGCATAAGATTCTCAAACACAGCATTAGTCTCCTGATTAATGTAAGCTAATGAATATTTGAGAGAAATAAAATTACAAATATCATTTATCTTAAATATGCTAAAATTACTAAATCAAGCACAAATTAATATAAGAGGAGGAAGAGGAAGAAGAAAAAGGATCTTTCTGCTGGTTTGCTTTGGATCATTTTCCCTTATTCTTAACTCCAAATACATATTTGTAAGTATCCATCCTGCTTCCGAGAATTTTGTGTCTCTAACCCATATTAGTACATATATATGTTACTGCTCCTTCAATAATATTACTTGTGTATCTCTACTTAGCTATATATTATTTGAGTACACACTTCTCCACATTGGCAAATGAGTAAGATTAGCAATTTATTATATAAAATTATAGAAGATGAATAAAGTTTGTATGATTAACTTTTCTTATGCTGAAGAACCTCATGGCCAAGTGCTGGTTTGTGGAGTTGGGAGAAGCATCATTTGCACTGAGACCCCAATCAGAAGATGAGAATAGTGAAGACCAAACTTCACACTCGATATGGGTTGGGAAGCACAGATCAAGTACTCAGGGATGAAATAGAGAGAAGTGATGGATGACTTCATCAATACATCGGATTAGAAAGTACAAAGCACACAATAAATACTGTAGGAAAAGAATTTATGCTTCCAGAAGCAAAACATATTTGGGCAATATAGGTTTGAAATCTCTCCTCAATCTGATTTTGGTTGGTTCAAAATTGGAAGGGACTGAACCTATAGGCCAAAGACTTCAGGATCTTCGGCTAGACAGTAATGAGGAGGTTAATTAATAATTGATAGATGATATGGTAAATGTCTCTGTATGTGCTATACATAGTATAATAAGTAAAAATTTTCTGTCTGATCAAATTATAGAGCATGTAAGTAGAATTGTTTTGAAATCCTTTATATTAGACTCTTGGTAACGTTTCATAAAGTTTTTGAAAAGCAATAAAATCATTTGTTATCTTTGCAATTTAGCATCATAAAATATAGAATACTATATTATAATTATACTTAGAAAAATAAATGTTTCCCAAAATAATTAATACTCTTCCAGATGTAACATACTTTATTTAATTTAAAGGACCTCTGCTAGGAACATGGTATACCACCTGAATAGATACTAGTTAATAATCACAAATGTTTATGAAGTGAGGCTGTGTGTGTGTGTGTGTGTGTGTATGTTATGGCCCCTTTACTGGACAAGACAAAATTCAAAGCATATCCCACTATATATACATATCTTATAATTTGACACGGAGTGTTGAAAATTATCTATAGAATTTACGAATATCTCCCAAATACTTTGCCTTCAGTAACAACATATTATCACTCTACTTTACATAGCTGAAAGCTTCTTTTTTGTTTGTAGTACTTGTTACATACTAATTTAACCAAGAAACTTTATTGAGAGAGTACATGTATCATGTCAAACACCATTTGAGGTTGGAAGATACAGAAATGAATAAAATATACATACTCTCTTCCATTGTGGTACTTATATTTTAGAAGGAAAGAATGTGATAAACAAATAGATTTATAACATATAAAAATAATTAATAATAATTAATGGTAATAATTATTCTGGCTTTTGTCAGAACAGATTAGAGATGGGAACTGGAAGCAAGGAAACATGTAGGGGGAACACATTGCAATTAAGTTAGCAAAAGAAAATAGGTGCTTGGAACAGAAGGATAATAATAATGGGGATGGAGAGTTCAGATTTGGAATGGTTTTTAAAGTAAAAACAGCAATACTTTCAATTAAATTGGATATGAACTAGGAAAGGAAAAGTCCTCAAGAACTATCTAGAGTTTAAGCCTGAGAAAATGGGTGAATGACGGTTTCCTTTCTGGGAACAGTATTCTGAGTTCTTGTACCCTGATAGCTAATACTGTTCTTTATACCTGAAAATCAATTTGTAGATTTGAAGTCTTGGCTAACAATACATTGTCTGGAGTATCTTTAAGATGTTCCTGCATTTAATTCCATGATAAAGGGTTGTTTTTGAAAGTTTCATGATAATCTGACTTTTGCTCTTTATTATGCTTATTATATTTTCCCTTTATTATGTTTATTGACTTTTTCTTTAAAATATAATATACTTACTACAACATGTCTTAGTATTATCTATTATGGATCACTCCTTCAGGTATATAATGTTCTTTTTCACCATGTAGCTTCAATTTTATTTTCAGGAAAGTTTCCCTGAAATGTAATTATTAATATTCATTTTGTTTCATTGCATTTATTTTTCATTTAGGAAATGTTATTATTTTGAATATTGTTGCTCCATTTCTGTGTATGTCACTCATGATTAAACAATTTTGAATCTCTTCTTTATTTACAAATTCCTCCTTTTTTCTTCTGAAATCCCAATGGCATTTTCTTTTTGAACTATTGATCACAAGTTCCTAGATGTTTAGTGTTCATTGCTGAAATTATTTTTTTTCTTTAATGTCTATTTTTTCTTATATTGCAGGAGCTCATTTCAGAGTTTTCCTAAATTTGATTTATAGGGTGATTCTCTATATCAACATATTCATCATTTATTTTGACTTCTCTTTAATAATTAGGTTATACTTTTCCTTTGGCTTATGAGAACAGAGTTTTGGTGTGTTTGCATTATTTTGAAAGATAATTTATTTTTATTATTTACATTCTTACAGTATTCATATTTTTGTATTATTTTTACCATTTGCAGAAAACCAATTATCCTGATATTTTAGTCAGGAGGAATTGGTGATAGGGCTATTTCTAATTTCACAAATCTAAAACTATCTATCTTGTACTTTAAGTGTTAAAAAAAAGTCCCCCTCCTTTGTTGGCTTGAATCTGTTCACCTCTTTCCTTTATAGGAGAACCTTTCATTTTCTTTGTGCCTATTTTTCCTCAGCTTTCAATTTGTGCTTAATTTTTTGAAGTTTTTCCAAAAATGGTACTTCAAATAATGAACTTCGAGAATCTACACATTTCAGGGTGTTTGATTTATCAGATTCTAGGGAGGAGACTTTTTGCTTGCCTCCAAAATATCTCTCTCCATTGGTTATTCTTATTAAATAAGCTGGAAACCTCCTCATGAGTGGCTCACCTCCCATCCCCTCATTTCTATGACACAGTACTTTGTTTCCCACTGTTTTCTTCTGCAAAGACTTTTGTCATGTGGGCCAGGAAAGAGTGGGCTCATAGTCTGAAATTTGTGCAAATACCTTGTCAAAGATAACTGCCAGCCTTTTTTGGCTTTCCTATCTTTCTGTTTTAATGTGGGAATTAAGAAACATTCAAAACTGTTGAATATTTTCTTTCTTTTTTTTTTGCGGTACTGGGGATCGATGTTGAATATTTTCAAGAACTCTTAAGTAGAATTATTTTAAGGACTACCTAAAAATGAAAAAAAATGTCCTATATTTGATGTGTTCTAGTTATTCCACATTCGATATGGTTTGGTAGTTTCTCACACATAATAAAATGTTTGTAGGGTCCAGGGTCCCTTTAGGTTTAGGGTCCAGATGCTAAGAGGATATAATATAGGTCAGGCTGACTGGATACTGAAGCTGGGGGAATAACTAGATGCTGTGGTCTATGGTTTTGAAAACCTGTCAAAATGAAATCAAAACTCTGTCAAACATCTGAAAGCTCTAAACATTCTATAACACATGAATTCTTACAAATCAGTAAATGTTGTAGCTGTTTGCGCAAATATGTATTAAAGTAATACTGTTAGAATGACTTTTACTTAAAATATTAGAGATGTGAAGCAAAAAAATTTTTTGCACAACATAGTGTATCTTACTTTGATCATTGATTAGTTACCCAGCCTAACATTCTTTAAGGTTAACACCTGGCGTATTTTGCCTATTGATATCTATATTCTGTTGCTCTGGAAGAAAAATAAACTGCGTGCTCACAACTTTTGAAAATAAAAACATGACAATAACATCCATCCGTGTGTAAATCAGCTGAATGGAGACTTTCTTACTGCTTATCCTACTAAAGGGTCAAGAACACAGTGAATCTATAAATAAATCTCCAGGCTACCAACTAGGAGGGTAAACCTTTAAGCAGTTTAGTTCCTGCATTTTTCAGTAACTGATGTTATCCTTAATTCCTTCAGCTTGTCAGCTTTATGAATGTCTATTTTAAGTGATTAAAATTTCCTTTAAAATATTTTAGAAATGCAATGT
Organism: Dolichotis patagonum; assembly: GCA_004027295.1. Lineage (NCBI taxonomy): Eukaryota > Metazoa > Chordata > Mammalia > Rodentia > Caviidae > Dolichotis > Dolichotis patagonum. Next base: position 6,642 of record PVJX010023813.1, on the reverse strand, counting down.
CATATATGTAAGGACGTTAACAGGTTGCTATGGTTAAAGCACAGTAGATGAAATGGCAAGTACACAATGCAAAATTCAGAGCCTGGTGTCAAAATCTTTTAGGCAACATGCAAAATCTCTTCAGGCAAAATGCAAATTTTAACAGAAAGACTTACGTCACTCAGCTTCAGAGCACCTCTTCTTCTTTTACTTCCTGATATTTTTGTTCTAAATATCTCACAATATATTAATATCTATCTATCTATCTATCTACCTATCTGTCTATCTATCTACCAATCTACCTACCTATCTACCTATCTATATTTTTTTTAGAATGTTACCTTGTCTCATAGCTCCAAAATTTAGGCCAAGATAAGTCTATGCCAGTTTTCCATCCTAGACTTGAATTATTTATGTGAGCAGTATCAGAACCTGTCATGTTAAACCTACATGAGCTGAAGGGTGATGTTAGATCTACATAAGCTTAACGACTAGTTAAGAGATTTTAATGCTGCACAGAGCTGAAGCTTCTTATTCCATTGTGAGCTGCTTAGTGAGTTTAAAAGGCGCATGCTTCATTAAGTTACTTAAAGGTTTCAGTTCAAAGCAATTTCACAGCTTTTAACTTCTCGTTGGAAACTGCATTAATTTATGGGCTGGGTAGAATATTATTTCAATTATTTACATAAAGTATAGTCATGTAAGACATTAGGATACAGCTGTCTGGTATCAGTCACTTTACTGATGATTCTTTTGATGATACAAGATAATAGAGAAAAGTGAGTATCAAATTGGTTTCTACATCTTCCAACAGAGCAAGGAAATTCACAAACAGAAATGTAATAACGATCACATGACAATGTGATCTAAAGGGACCTTTAGAAAGTGAAATTTTAGGAATATATACATTGTTAAATCCTAAATTTTTCACTGAAAATTAACAGGGAAGTACAGTACATATGCATATGTGTCAAAAATAATTTTGTTTGATGACAAATAGTTTGTACATCTGATATAACTTTGGGAATCTAATTATTAGAGGGAAAAATGCCTTCTTATATAAAGAAGATAGCTTTTTACATTCTCCCAATAATGTTTAATGTAGTAAATGAAAGGAAGTAAAGAAAAAGGGCTTTGAATAAATGACTGTTGTGCATTAACAGTTCAACACTAACTCATTATCAGTATGTCCATCTTAAATTATTTATACATGGCTGCATGACATTGAATTGAGAAGTAGTGTTTGGTGAATTTTCTCTTCAGTTTCCATGGAAACAGATGCTGGTTTATATTTCTTTAAAGCTGGTTTTAAAGTGAAAAACTATAGCACATTAATACACAGAAAGCTCAAAACTTAATATATTTCATAGATTTAAAAAAAATAATTTGGCTTTGTGAAACAACAGCTGATAGCATGCCATATAACTCATACATAGCACATTTAATTTCTACCAACTTGCTTTTCCTGTTCGCTCATCTCTAGTCATCCTCTACCCATTTCAGTAAAATGGCTTAGCAGCAAACATCTTTCTTCATTTGGTCTCACATCCTGAGAATATAACAAAGGCCTTAGCTGAACCTCTTGTTTAATAAAAGCATTTTAAATAAATAAAATATAATACAATCAGCTGTTTTCTGTCATAATAAAACAGCAAGTTTTGGTGTTAGATAGCAGGTATTTGTAACCTGACTTCAATCACTAACAAGGTATTTGATTCATATACAAATTACACACACTAACACAGTCAGATCAGTTTCCTTATAAGGGAATAACAAACCCAAGTCATAGAGTTACTGTTATTTTTACATAATGTGATTCATATATAGCACCTAGAACAATTTTTAAGTTGTAAGAAATCAATAAATGGTGGTTATAGTAATTATAATAGTCATAATTCCTAGGGCTACTACTTTGTGCCAGGGATTGTGCTCTGTGCTCCATCCCCAATCAATATATTCCTGTATCAGAATCTTCCTTCTCCTGATAAAGGTACTGAGAAGGGAGGGCAGAATTTGAACATTCTTCTGCCTGATTCCAGTTTCTGGAACTTTTCTAGTAAACTATGCTAGCTTTGTGGACATGTTTCTAATGCCCTGACAAGTTGAAGGTCACTCTTTAAAAGATTTTCACAAAAGATTTCTAAAATTAAAGTATGGCAATCCGATTTACTTCAAAATATAGTTAACACAACAGAGTAAGTTGTAGAAAGGAATTTTCCCACACAATATTTTATTTTTACTTTTTAAAAAAGTCAATTAGACTTCCTTGGCGTAGTGCATCAAAACATACAATTAGATTTTCAATTTGGAAATATATATTTTATTCTGGTACAAAGTTCTGAGTCTTTCTCAGAATTTACTTGGTAGTCCAAGGGAATTTACAAAAAAATCCTCTTATTCTCTTGTCTTTGTTTAGCTACTTACCACATGTTTATTAAATAAAAGAATTATTGTTTACTCATCATTTTTGTCTAATGACCACAGAGAGAGAATACTTTGTTATTAGAGTAACACATGTTTCTTCTAAGTATATACTGAAGTAAATGGGTAAACAGACTTCACAAAAGACATGAGAGTGTTAGCTATTTTATCAAATATCTTCAGTTGATTATAACACAAAACTTATTTTATTTAAAAATCATTCTCATATAAACTGTTCATTAAGTATAAATCCTTGTGAGATCAGAATTTACATGGGTATAACATTTAAAATAAACAGCAAAAATACTCCCTTATCAAAACAAATGAACAGCAATAAAAAAAGAATACTTTGAGGGGCAGGGCTCTCTATAGCCACATACCTAGAAAGCATGAATCTGTACCATTACACACAAACCTTTTCAATATATTATTCAGATTTAACATGTGGACTGTAGATTCTATGAACAAATATAGACACAGTTAATGAGGAAGTAGAGACTTGTCTGTAAGGCCGGATAAAGCATATAAAACAATTATTGAAAGCAATTCAGTGAGGGTTTCACTCAGATAAGGCATTTTTCTTTCATTTTCTACTTCATTATGTATAAAATATGTCTATATAGTCTCAGAGCACTCAGCAGGTTGATCAACTACGTATTAACTTGATCTGTATAAATAGCTAAACATTCTACCATCATGACTTACAAATGTAGGCAGTTTAAACCTAACATTATGCTTCAATAATAAATTATTTGCTACATGCATTGTACTATTGTTAATGAAATGTTTCTATCAGCACTAATATTAAGTTAACTATGACTCAGAACTTAGTACCTTTTGATAAATTAGTAGAATGAAGCATATAAATAAAATTATAAATAATTATCATTCTAAACAATTAAATATATATTCATATATGTTGCAGAGTAATGATGAAGCCAATTACATAGTTCTAAATAAAATGTTTTGGAAAAATGGTATAGAACAATTAAAGTCTTATAATTTTTATAATAATATCAAGACATGACTTTTAGTATTCACCAACTTTCTCAAGTGTGTATGAAGACCCTTTTCAAATGATTGTGTCATATTTTAATAGGTTGAATAGTGAAGCACATATGTAAAGACAACTACCTTCTATTAAGCATACTTTAGCATAATTTACAAAAATTTAAAATAATTTGGTGCCAGTATTTTCACTGTTTGATTTTAACTTAAAAGACATTCAATTTAAAAAATATTTATTGTAAATTGTCATGTAATTGATTATTACATTGTTTTAATGAATTATATAATTTTAAATTATTAGTTTTAGTTTCAAATAGTAATATTTCTAGCCCATGTAAATAAAAAGTTCTTTGAAGTTCACAAATATTTTTAACAGTTACAGTTTTTATGATCAAATGTTTTACAAACACTATAAAAAAACCCCAACAAGATGTTATTTCTTCAATCTTAAAGACTCCCTTTACTTTTACCATTTTCTATGATTAGGACCTTTATCGTCCTTGAAAAAAATATCATCTAACTAGATCTATTTAAAAACGCTTACAGCATTTTATTCAGTACATGAAAAAAAAAACTGAGCTCTTTAGAAATTGCTCCATTTGCAAAATACATTTATAACTTAACCAAAATAAATAATTCATACCTCACCAAGTGAATAATAACGTCTCGGGATCTGGGAGTCTGGGTAGATGTTTTCTAGGTACCAAGAAAAGGGCTTACACTTCAGATTTTCTCTTAGTGCTTTTCTGACTGACACGTCTCCATAATCCACTTTGACAACACCTGGAATTTTTTCAGAGAAACACAAATCAGTTTGTGCTATTTTCATTTCAGCACAGTTTTACTCTGTTTACTCTGTTAGCAATTTTTTTTATAATTGTATTTCTATCATATTAAATTGCATGTGCAGCTGCCACTACACTGATTTCCTTAGTACCATCCAATTAGTGCATTATATAGACATAAAAAACAGTTCTTCCATTTGGTATGACTTTGAAATGCAAATATTTAACACAAAGTACTTGTAATTCTTGTATTCAGTAATTATCAGATAAATGTAAATTCATATTAATTTACTGTCTAATAATCAAAGCTTATCTAGACTGTGTAATGTGTTTTTTTAATAAAAATTTCAGAATTTTTGTCAACACTCATTTATTCACCATGTGTATGTTTTGTGAGAAATGTAAGTAAATATGATCCTCACAATGACTGCAGATGTTTGAACTTTCCTTTCTCCTTGAATTTTTTTTCTATGTAGGTTATAGACTTGATTTTTTTCTTCATAGATTTTTGTATGATTTTATATTGTGAATTTCTGTAAACTACATTAAATCCCTGTGAATAAATATGAAGAAACCAACATAAACAAACTGGACAAGACAAATCATACACATAACTACATTGCTTAATTTTATTTCACATAAAAATCAAAATGTTTGAAATAAAAATAAATATTGTCATTGAAAATCATAAAAGGATGTTTTGAGGAACAAATGTAACTGTCTAATTTTTATATAAAGCCTGTAGTAACATGATCCACTCATTTTTATCAGTCCTAAAATAATATTTGATTCAAATCATTAAGTAACTATGACAAGTAGGTAATTATTAGCAGAATGCTTTGAAAAGATTTCAATATTTAACTAATATTTTAAGGTCAGTAAGTAGCCACACATAGGTGGGTGTCTTAGTTACTTTTATTCGTCGCTGAGACAAAATACCTGATGGCCAAAGTTGGGAAATGAAAGGTTTATTTCTTACAGTTTTGGAGGTTTCAGTCCATACTCAGTTGGCTCCAAGGCAGGGTGTCATGGTGGGCCACAGTTCATGGCGGCTACAAACAGCAAGCAGGAACCGGCAAAAGAGAGAGACACCCCTTCTTCCTGCCATTACATCACATCCTGGCTCCACCCCCTAGGAGGGTGTAGCACTAGACAATGAACCAATCACAAATGCACAATGCAAATACATGAGGCCTGGGGGCCACCAACATAAACCATGACATTCCACCCCTGGCCCCCAAAGACTCATGTACAACCTTCATACAAAAGACATTTAGTCCATCTCCAAGAGTTGCCAAAGTCCTAACATTTTCAGCATTACTGAGAAGTCTAAGTCCCAAGTCTCCTCCAATATTTATGGCAAACTCTTAACTATAAACCCCTGTACAAGTGAAACAAGGTTAAACATTTCTGAAATGCAAAGGCACAAAATAAACATTACCATTCCAAAAGTTACAAATGGGGGAATATAAAGCATTGGGAACAAAGCAAGTCCAACATCCAGCAGGGCGAACATTAAGTCCTAGAGTTCCATGCTCAGCATTTGAAGCAATCTGGTTGCAAGCTCCAAAAGGCTTGGTTGATTCCACCCCCACCGCACTTCCAAGGATTTCAGCTCCTGCAGCTTTTCTCTTAAACCTTCTCTGCTCAGTTTTTTGCAGCTTTCCTTGGATGATCCACGTTCTTGGCTTTTCTAAACTTAGGGGCTCTCCACTGCACCTTTGGCTTCACACTTACATCTTTACATATTGCCCTCTCAGGGGCACACTGCTTGGCCTCCCAGGCCCTTTGCAATCAAGGTGGAAGCATTCTTACCCTCAGAATTTGTGCATTTTCCTTGCACTTAAAATCAGGACCATGTGGATGCCACCAAGGTCTGCTGCCAGCTGAAGCAGTAGCCAGGCTTTTTTCTCTCTTGGCTGTAGGGGTCCAGGGCCTGGATTGATGGGCTCTGTTAACCCAATTGTGAAGAAAATCTTTTCTATGTTGCCACCATTCTGGAACCTCATGTGGCCTCCAATGCCATTCTGGAGCATGGTGCTCTGAAGCTTTCGCATCTGAGAAAATTCTTTCACCTTTGCAGTTTGGAGGCTGCAAAGGGTGAAGACCTGCTGCTTCCTGGGATGCCCGGTGGCCAAATTCCTTATCTCTCTGTTTCTTCTCAGCAATCAAAGTCTCAGCACTATTTTTATAATCTACAGCTTTACTGGTGTTTTCCTTCTGGACAAACTCACAGTGTTTTAAATTATCCTGCTGGGCTCTTTGCTCTTGATTTGCAACATAGATCTGGCTAAAAGCCCCCAACAATAGCCATGCCACAGCTTCAACATTTGACTGCCTTGAAATTTCCTTTGCCAGATTAATCAGTCCATTACCCTTAATCTCAGTCAGAGGCAAAGTGTCTGGGTATGAGCAAAATGTAGACAAACTTTCTGCCAAGCCATAACAC
>PVJX010023812.1:0-28807 GCA_004027295.1 Dolichotis patagonum | reverse complement strand
CTTTCCAAACTCAGACCTGAAGGAAGTATCCTATTAGTGCTAAAACACAGCTTAGCTCCACTTTTCCCTGGCACCAATCGACAAACAAATCCTCTACCCTGCTTTCCACTTTACATTACATTCAATTTCCACATTCTAGCACAAGCTGAAACCATGGCAGAGAGCACAGGTAACTGCGTAGCCCTTCACTCTGTCCAACACCACGCAGACACCTCAATGTTTTCAAGCAGACACAGGGCCCCATCCCACTAAAACCCATGGGACCTATCCCCTGGGAAATGCTGGAAGGATATACATCCTCTGGGCCCTTGGGGAGAAGAGAGAAATACGCACTTAAGCCAGCATTGCCTCTCCAAATTCACCTTCTGGGTGGGAGTCCGAGAGACACCACGCAGACGTTTCTTGTTTATCTGCCTTTCGGAGGATGGGACAAAATCTACACACAATTACCTGAAACTTCCTGAAGGTCCCAGACATCTGTATGCCCATATTAACACCCATGCTGCACTACACATTCTACAAAGTTTCCAAACTTCCATCCTAAATGCCACAACCCCCCAGAGTTACTTGCAGGTATTCCTTTTAGGGTTTGAAGCAGGCGGAAAACAAAGACTGCACTCCTCAAGAATCAAGGCTTAGGAACAATGAAAACATGGTCCGCAAGGACCATTTGTCCCAACAGGATGAAACATTGGATCCAGGCTACACTTCACAATAAAGTAGAAAAAACTTTTGCCACCGCCCCAATGCCATTCACTGGGTAAAATCATGCTCTCAGGACAGCCAAGCCAAAAGGTCCCCCAAAAAATTAGCAGTCAAAGAAAAGGGATTTCCCTCATCAGAACTCAAGAGTCTTTTGGAACCTGTCGCACGTTGGGTTTCCTAACACACCTAGGATATCCTCCTTTCATTTCTAGGCTTACTAGCAGCTGCACCTGATTGCACCTGTATACCAAGGCCAACAATATGACATCATCCCTGTCATCCATCCATAGGTCAGGATACACAGGCCCACCTATGTGTGTTTCCATTTCGGGCCCAATCCGGAGCCAGGCTGAATCTCCTGATTTTTTAACCAGGATCTTGCTTTCTTCTACTGTCTTTTTGCTTACAACTGAGAGCCCAGAAACAACACAATCCCATGGTCCGCACTGATAATCTACTTCAGCACTTATAGCAATTTTCTCTTCCGTTGACTCTCCAACTTCCAAATATCCTCATTGGAAAAAAGAGAGGAAAGGAACTCCCAGCAGATCACAAAGTCTCTTGAACTCTGGAAAGTACAAGGAGGGTGCCCATCCCAGGTCCCCCTGCATGGGAAGATGAACTCTAACTACAGGATCACAAGCTCAGTCCCCATCACAATTTGTTTGTCAAGTGATAGCCCTTATTCAGTAGGAATCTAACTAGGTCTGAATCTCAAACCTGATCTGGGTCTCTCACCCTGCATCCGTATCTCTGTGTCTATCTAAATCCCCGTCTGGTTGGATATGTCTCTTTGTCTGTATCCATCTAGGCAGAGCTACAGCTCCTCACGGTTTGGAGCCTTTCCTTACACTCACACTTTTACAATCTGATGAGTCTGTCTCATTTGTGTTTAAACAAGTCACCATTAACAAAGATGCCACTAGAACTTTACACAAAATTTCATTTATCTGGCAAACACTACCAACCCTCAAGATACTACGCCCTGTCAATACCAGGTTCTGCTTGCTCTCATACTGGATTCCAACTTCCCATTGAAACCTGCATATCCCTTCCCACTGCAGCAAAACACAAACACCTATGCAAATTTTTTCTCTGAGGATCTCTTTCAGATGGTTGCAGCATATCCCATTGTTTGAAAAATCTCTGATCTCCAATCACTCAGGGGTCCCCAAGAACTGCTAACTCTGAAGCCATGCGTCAGTCAGCCTGCAGTCTTTTCCAGTTTTCCACTTCAAGGTTGCTTTCTTGGACATTCTGCTCCAGCAACCCTGTTTTGCCTGCCCCTTCTCTCTCCTCTAACACAGTTCACATGAAAATTGCATGCACAATTTGTCCCAAGCTATGTGGGGAGAGGACCCCACTTTTGGGGCGCCATTTCCAAAAGTCTTCTCTCCCTACACCTCATAGACAGACTGCTTCTCTTTGGAAAGGAAAGACTTCCTGCTTCTCAGCTTCTAACTTCATGACTGTTGGTCCCTCAATGTCTGCCTTCCAAATCGTCACAACAAATTCAACTGAGCCTCATCTTCCTGGAAGCCTCCAGTTTTCCCCCCTTCATCTCATGGGTCCGTCCAGCCACAACTGCAAGAGGACATTGTCCAACACCTGTTGATTTTGGTTCAATTCACCTACTCTATCACCAGGGGAAAGGTCACTTCCACTGTTGTCTATCCAGAAGAATCTTTTATTCTTTCTCCTCATTCTCTACCTGACCGCAGTGCAGAGAAGCAAACATCCTACTCTGTGACTGGTGTATGTGTCCTTTCAAGCAGTAAGACAATCTTCATCAACTACTGGCCAAGGACTCTATGGACATAGCTCAAGGCTAGGGTAACTGACAGTCCACTTTCCTGCAAGCCAAAGGACATTTTCACCCAAACACAATAGGAAACGCCTATGGCCAATACTCTCTCAAGAGCCACACATGATTCCCCTCTCTGCTCTCTCCTGCCACAGCTTTCCAAACTCTCACTGAAAGGAGATATGCTATTGTTGTTAAACACAGCTTAGCTCCACTTCTCCCTGGCACCAATAGACAAACAAATGCTCTATCCTGCTTTCCACCTTACGTTACGTTCAATTTCCACATTCTAATGCCACTTGAAAACATGGCAGAGAACACAGGCTACTGCACAGCCCTTGGCTCTGTCCAACACCACACAGTCACCTCAATGGCTTCAAGCAGACAGAGCGCCCATTCCACTAAAACCCATGGGACCTATCCCCCGGGAATGCTGGAAGGATATCCTTCCTATGGGCCCTTGGGTAAAAGACAGAAATACGCACTTCAGCCGTATTCCCTCTTTAAACTCACCTTCTTGGTGGGTGTCCGAGAGACACCCACCCACAACACTTTCATGTTTATCTGCCTTTGAGTGGATAGGATGAAATCTACACACACTTACCTGAAACTTCCTGAAGTTCCCAGACGACTATATCCCCATATCAACTTCCATGCTTTACTAGACCCTCAACAAATTTTCAAATTGCTGACTTAAATGCCACATCTCACCAAAGGTACTTGGAGGTATTCCTTTCAGGCTTTGAAGCAGGTTGAAAACAAAGACTGCACTCCTCAGGTATCAAGGCTTATGAAAAGTCAAAACATGGTCCCCTTAGACGCTTTGTCCCACCAGGATGAAACATTTGATCCAGGCTACACTTCACAATAAAATAGGAACTACTTTTCACACCTCAACAATGCGGATCACTGTGTAAAATCATGCCCTCAAGACACCGGAGCTAAAAGGTCCTCAAAAAATTTAGTAGTAAAAAAAGGGATTTCCCTCATCACAACTCAATAGCCTTTTGGAACTTGTCTCACTTTGGGTAACCTGACACACCTAGGATATCCTGATTTCATTTCTATGCTTATTGGCAGCTGAAACTGATGGTACCTGTATACCAAGGCCACCTCTATGACATCATCCCTGTCATCTATCCATAGGTCAGGATACATGGAACTACATATATACGTTTTCATTTCAGGTCCAATCTGCAGCCAAGTTGAATCTCCTGATTTTCTAACCAGGATCTTACTTTCCTGTACTGTCTTTTTGCTTACCACTGAGAGCCCCAGAACAACACAAGCCCAGGGTGCACACTGATACTCTATTTCAGTTCCTTAAGCAATTTTCTGTTATGTTGAGTCTGCCAATTCCAAATATCATCATTGGAAAGAAGCAAGGAAAGGAACTCTAATGAGATCACACATTTTCTTCTACTGTGTTAGTGGAGGGCCCCCATCCCATAGCCTTGCTCATGGGAAGATGATCTCTACTACAGAAGCACAAGCTCAGTCCCAATCACAACCTGTTTGTCAAGTGATAGCCCTTATTTAGTAGGGATCTAACTAGGTCTGAATCTCCAAGTTTATCTGGGTCTCTCCCTGCATCTATATCTCTATGTCTGTCTAATTCATTGTCTGGTTGCATATCTCTCTTTGTCTATATCCATCTAGGCAGAGCTATAGGTCCTCACAGTTTGGAGCCTTTCCTTACACTTTCACTTTTGCAATCTGATGAGACTCTCTCATTTGTGTTTAAACTACTCAACATTAGCAAAGATTCCACTAGAGCTTGACACAAAATTTCATTCATCTGGCAAACACTACCAACCCTCAAGATACTACGCTGTGTTCACACCAAGTTCCTCTTGCTCTCAAACTGGATTCCAACTTCCCATTGAAACCTCCATATCACTTCCCATTACAGCAAAGCACAAACACTTTTGCAAATTATTTCTTTGAGGAACTCTTTCAGATGGTTGCAGCATATCCCAATGTTTGAAAAATCTCTGATCTCCAATCACTCTGGGGTCCCCAAGAACTGCAATCTCTTAAGCCATGCTTCAGTCAGCCTGCAATCTTTTCCAGGTTTCAAACTCAAGTTTGCTTTCTTTGACATTCTGCGCTTTTGCCTTCCCCTTCACTCCCCACTAACACAGTTCTCACTAATCTTCCATGCACTAATCTTCTTAAAGCATGTGGGCTGAGGACCCCACTTTCGGGCCAGCACATCCAAAAGTCTTGTCTCCCTACATCTCATAGACAGACTGCTTCTCTTTCAAAAACAAAGACTTTCGGCTTCTCAGTCTGTGCATTCATTTCTCTCAGTCTCATATTGTCTGCCTTCCAAACCCTCACAGGGAAATCAACTGTGCTTCACCTTCCAATACACCTCCCATTTCTCCCTTTTCATTCTTACACCATCTTGCCACACAGGCAAGGGTACATTAACCAACACCTGTGAATTTTGGAACAAGTGACTGGCTCTGACCCAAGTACAAAGATCATCTGCCCTATCCTCTATTCCCCTGAATCCGATGTACTTCCTCCCCATTCTCTATCTGACCTCAGCACAAAAAGCAAACATTCTACACTTTGACTGCTGTATGTGTCTTTTCATTCTCTAAGATAATCTTGTCAAGACTTTGAGCTCTAAGGCTTTATAGACAGAGCTCCATCATAGGGCTCCCTACACTCCAGTTTTGTAAAAATCAAATGGCTTTTTCACCCAAACACATTAGGAAAGTTCGATGGGCGATACTCTCTCAAGGGGCACAGAATATTTCATTCTCTGCTGTCCCCTGCACCAGCTTCTAAAACTGAGACACAAAGCTGATATCATAGCGTTGCTAAACAGAACCTTAGCTCTGAGAGCAGTAGGCACACAGTCATCCATCCTTCTTTCCAGTTTACAGTTCTTTCAATTTCCATATTCTAGCCAAACTTGAAAACATGGCAGAGAGTACTCGTAATTGCCCAGTGCTTCTCTCTGTCTACTGCCAGACAGTCACCTCAATGAGTTTAAGGATATACAAATGCCCATTACACAAAACCAACATGATGGGTCCTTTGGCTAATGCTGGAAAGTTATCCTTGCTCAGGGAATTTTTGGAGAAGATAGAAATATGCACTTCAGATACCTGTGCCTCTTCATATATAGTTTGAGGGTGGAGGAAAGAGAGACACCACAAAGATCTTTCTTGTTTATGCACATTTCAGAAGATAGGATGAAATCTAGACACACTTACCTGCAATTTCCTGAAGTGCCCAGAAGTCTGCATCCCCATCTCAACTCCCACGCTTCACTAGTGTCTCAAAAAAGTTTTCAAAATGCTGACCTAAATGCCAAATCCCCCCAGAGATTCTTGTTGTTATTCCTTTAGGGGTTTGAAGCAAGCAGAACACAAACACTGCACTCCTCATGAATGAAGGCCTGGGGACCAAGAAAACCTCTGCAGGGATTGTTTTCCCCACCAGGAAGAAAACCTTAGTACAAGCTACACTTTAAAATCAACTACAACAACTGTTGGCACTGCAACAAAGGAGTTCACTGGGAAAAATCTTGCCCTCATGTCAGCCCTGCCATAAGATTATTAAAAAAGTTAGTAGTCAAAGAAAATGGAGTTCTCTCATGATGACTCAGAGTCTTTTAGAACTTGTCTCCTGTTGGGTATCCTGAAATACGTAGGATTCCTCCTTCATTCCTAGGGTTACAAGCAGGGGGCAATTGATGGCACCTGTATGCCAAGGCCACCTCTATGACATCATCCCTGTCATCCATAGGTCAGTATACACAGTGCCACGTATGTGTGTTTACCTTTACTGCACCATCCGGAGCTTGGCTCTATCTCCTGATTTATAGACCAAGATCGTTTCAGACCAGCACTCACAGCAGTTGAGTTCCCGCTCTCCTCCCTTGAACATTGGACTGGCCTCTGGAGGTTTTGTGGGCCTCAGTGCACCACACCCAGTGGCCTTCTTTCAGCCCAAAATCGTGAGACTGCACAGGGGTCTTTCAGCTTACTGGAGCTGGCCCTAGTAGAGTTTGAGTCCAGTGCTCCCTTCAGTTGAGTTCCCACCCAACTCTCTAGGGCAATGGATTTGTCTCTGGAGGTTTTTTTGGCCTCAGTACACAATCTCCAGCTTTCTGTCTTTCACTCTACGGAGCCAAGAACATACCAGGAATCCTGGACCATGCAAGGTGAATCCCAGGGCTCAGGCACTTGCCTGGGGAGAATTTGAGACCAGTGCTTCTAGTGGTTGAGTTCCCACTCAGCTCACTAGAACCATGGACTTGGCTCTGAAGGTTTTGTAGGATTCAGTAAACCATGTCCAGCAGCCTTGTTTCAAACCAGGAGGCGGGGACAATGCAGGGGGACTTTCAGATGATAGGCACTGGCTTGGGGAGAGTTTGAGACCAGTGCTTCCAATGATGGAGTTTCCGTCCAACTCCCTGAAACACTGGACTGGGCTCATGAGGTCCTGCAGGCATGACTGGGCGAAGCTCAGTAAACTTCATTCACTCCCACGAGTTGAGAGTGCAGGAGGTGATTCTCAAAACACTCAGCAGAAGTTGTAGAACACTGTTTGAGACAAGGAAATACAGGAAAATGAGAAAATGGAAAACAAAAAGGCAATCTCAAACCTCCAGCCCACCCCAAGAAAGCCTAAGAGACATGTACATAGAAGAAAATAGAAGCCATACACTTGAAATGACTGAAATGATATCAAATGAAATAAAAAAGTCACTCAGGGAAACTACAGAGAAACTCAAAACAGAAATAATTTCCCAGGTCAAAGAAGAAATGATAAAAGTAGTGAAAGAAATAGTGAACACATCTAATGAAGACACAGTTTGAAATTTAGAGGAAAAAAGCAAACACATAGAATCCCAGAATGAACACTATAAAAAACAAACAGAATGTATCAAGCAAATTCAAAGAGATATACTGGAAATCACAAATTCCACTGAAAGTTGCCAAAACTGCCTCACCAAAAGTGAAGACAGAATTTCAGACCTCGAAGATACAATTGCAGCTAGTGAACAGGAAAGGAAAGATCTTTTAAAAATAACAACGAATCAGGAAATAACAATTCAAAAGCTGCACAAAGATACAAAAAAAAAACCCATGTAAGTTTAATAGGCATACGTGAAAAAGAAGAGGAGAGCACAAATAATATTAAGATGGCTCTTTACAGAAGTAATAGCTGAAAATTTCCCATACATGAGAATGGAAACTGACATACAGATTAGTGAAGCATATAGAAATTCAAATAGTCATAACCAAAATAAAACTACATCCAGACATATAATAATCACCATCCCAGAAATCCAACATAAGAACAGAATAATAAAAGCTGTTAGAAAGAAAAGACAGATCCGCCATAAAAGAAAAACTATCAGAATCACAGCAGACTTCTCAACACAAACAATGAAGTCAAGAAAAGCATGGAGTGAAATATTTCAGATCCTAAAGGAAAATGACTTCCAACCAAGACTGATGTACCCTGCAAAAATGTCCTTCAAAATGCATGGAGAAATAAGATACTTCCATGACAAACAACAGCTGAAGAACTTCATGAACACCAAACCAAACCTACAAAGCATACTGAAAGACATTCTAGATACACATAGGAAAAAACCACTAAGCAAGGCAGACAATTAAACAGAATGGAACGGGAAAGATACAAGAACAGAAAAATAACATGTAAACAATAAACCAATATATAACAGTTATAACCATTAATGTAAATGGTCTCAATTCACCAATTAAAAGAAACAGACTGGAAGAATGGATCAAGAAACAACATCCAACCATATGCTGTCTACAAGAAACCCATCTAACCCAAAAGTAAACTCCTAGACTGAAAGTCAGATGATGGAAAACAATGCTACAGGCAAAAAGAAATTTAAAAAAAGCAGGGGTAGCAATTCTCTTTGCATACAATTTGGACTTCAAACCAAGAATTATCCGAAGTGATAAAGAAGGTCACTACACACTAGTTAGGGGAAAACTTCAAGAGGAAGAGATAACTATCTTAAATATATATACACCAAATTCCAGAGCACTTAGCTATACAAAGCAAATATTAATGGAAATAAAAAATCAAATAAGCAATAACACAATTATAGCAGGAGAACTTAACACACCATTGACACAAAGGGACAGATCAACTAGACAGAAAATCAGCAAAGAAATAACAGAACTGAATCACACCTGTGAACAAATGGACTTGATGCATGTATATAGAGTTTTCCATCTAACAACATCAGAATATACATTCTTATCAGCAGTACATGGGACATTCTCTAAAATAGACCATATACTAGCCCACAGAACATATTTAAGAAAATGCAAAAGAATTGAAATTATCCCATGCATGTTATTGGATAATAGTGCCATGAAACAAGAAATTAATGATAAAAGAAAGTGCAAAAAACACAGAAACACCTGGAAACTGAATAATACACTCTTGAGAAAAGTGGGTCACAGAAGAAATTAAAGAAGAAATTAAACAATATGTACAAACAAACAAAAATACAAACACAACTTACCAGAATTTGTGGGATGCAATGAAAGCAGTCCTCAGAGGAAAATTTATTGCATTGAGTTCCTGTATCAGGAAAACAGAACAAACACAAATAAAACCCTGATGCTAGACCTCAAATATCTAGAAAAAGAAGAGCAAGCCAAGCCCAATGCCCAAAGAAGGGAGGAAATTATAAAGATCACAACAGAAATTAATGCAATAGAGACTAAGAAAACAATACAAAGACTCAATGAATCAAAGAGTTGGGTCTTTGAAAGAATAAAAAAAAACCTCATAAACTCCTAGCCAACCTTATTTTACAAAAGGAAAGAAAAAACTCAAATTCATGCAATAAGGAATGAAAAAGGTGAAATCATTACAGGCTCTGTGGAAAGATAGACGATCATCAACACCTATTTCGAAAAACTCTACTCTCATAGGTTCGATAACACAGAAGAAATGGACAGATTCCCAGAAACATATGAACTACCAAAGTTTTGTCAGGAAGATGTAAAACTGCTGAATAACCCAATTCCTATTAATGAAATTGAAAACGTAATTAGGTCCTTGCCAACAAAGAAGAGCCCAAGCCCAGATGGATTCACTGCATAATTCTACAAGAAATACAAAGAAGACTTAATGAATGCACTCCTCAAACTATTCAATGAAATCAAAAGGGAAGCAATTCTTCCTAAGTCATTCCTGGAACCAAATATTATTCTAGTACCAAAACCTGAGAAAGTTCCAACTAAAAAAGAACTTTAGGCCAATCTCCCTAATGAACATAGATGCAAAAATTCTCAATAATATATTGGCAAACAGAATGCAGCAAATCATCAAGAAGATTATGCACCACGACCAAGTGGAATTCATCCCAGGAATGCAGGGATGGTTCAACATATGTAAATCAATAAATGTAATCCACTATATCAATAGAGCCAAAATAAGAACCATAAGATCATCTCTATAGATGCAGAAAAAGCTTTTGATGAGGTCCAACACTCATTAATGATAAACTTACAAAGAATTGAAATAGATGGTCTTTACCTCAATATGTTAAATGACATCTATGACAAACCAACAGCCAGCATCATATTAAATGGCCAAAACCTGAGCGCCTTTACCTTAAAATCAGGCACAAGACAAGGATGTGCCTTATCACCTCTCCTATTCAACATAGTACTGGAAATACTAGCCAGAGCAATTAGACAAGAGAGAAATAAAAAGAATAAAGATAGGAAAAAAGGAAGTTAAATTATCATTGTTTGCAGATGACATGATACTTTACATAGAAGACCCCCAAAACACCATTGAAAGACTCCTACATGTAATAAATTCAGCAAAATAGCTGGATACAAAGTCAGTACTCAAAAATGAATAGCATCATATATACTAACAACAAAAGCACTGAGACAGAAATAAGAGAAGCTACACCCTTCACACTAGCATCCAAAAAAATGAAATACTTAGGAATTAATCTCACAAAAGAAATAAAAGAGCTATACAGCAAAAATTATAATACCCTGAAAAAAGAAATCATAGAGGACCTCAGAAAATGGAAAGACATCCCTTATTCATGGATAGGAAGAATAAATATTGTGAAAAAGGCCATTATCCCAAAATTGTTATACAGATTCAATGCAATCCCAATCAATATACCACTAACATACCTCATAGATCTAGAGAAATTACTCCTAAAATTCATCGGGAACCAGAAAAGACCTACAATAGCAAAGGCAATTAAGCAGCAAAGACAAGGGAGGATCAAAATCCCTGTCTTGAAGTTATACTACAAAGCTACTATAATAAAATCAACATGGCACTGGAATAAAAACAGACCTGATGATCAATAGAATAGATTGCAAGATACAACCACAACGACAAACACACTCAACCACTTTATCTTTGATAAAGGGGACAAACATGTTTGCTGGAAGAAAGATAGTCTCTTCAATAAATGGTGCTGGAAAAATTGGGTATCCATATGCTGAAAAATAAAACTAGACCCATGCCTATCACCATGTACTAAACTAAAATCTAAATGGGTCAAAGATCTAAATATTAAAGCAGAAACACTAAATCTGTTGGAAGACAAAGTCAGTAAAAATCTTGAAGACATAGGGGTTGGTAGAGAATTCATGAACAAGAATCAAACCGCACAGGAAATGCTTCCCAGAATCAATAACTGGGTCACATCTTATTAAAGATTTTCAGCATGTTGAAGGAAATCTCCAAGAGAGTGAAAAGGAAAGCCACAAACTGGAAAAAAATCTTAGTGAACTGTCCCTCAGACAAAGGAATTCTGTTTAGAAATGATAAAGAATTAAAGAAAATCAGACCTCCAAAATTCAAAGACCTAATCCAAAAATTGGCATCTGAAATGAATACACAGTTCTCTGGTGAAGAAATACAAATGGCAAATAAATACATGAAAACATTTTCATCATCATTAGTCGTTAGAGAAATGCAAATTAAAACCACACTAAGATTTCATCTCACTCCATAAAGAATGGCCAGGATAAAAAAAAACTGCCAACAATAAATGCTGGAGAGGCTGTGGGGGAAAGGAACTCTTCTGCACTGTTGGTGGAACTGTAGACTGTGCAACCACTGTGGAGGTCAGTCTGGAGATTCCTCCAAAAGCTGGGGTTGGAATTTCCATTTGACCCAGCTATCCCACTTCTAGGCATAATCCCAGAAGAACTGAAAACATCATACCACGGTGATATATGTGCACCCATGTTTATAACAGCACAATTTGTAATAGCCAGATCTTGGAAACCACCTAAGTGCCCATCAACTGAGGAATGGATAAAAAAGTTGTGGTAATTTTAAACAATGGAGTAGTACTCAGCTATAAAGAATGATCACATTGAGATATTTATAAATAAATGGATGCAACTTGAGACCATACACATAAGTGAAATAAACCAAACTCACATGTGTAAATACCGTATAGTCTCCCTAGTATGAGAGTTGGTAAGAGTATATAAGATTGTATGGTAATCATGATTCCCCATTTCATTGCTTTGAAGCCTTTCAATGTTTTCTTTAATCAGTTTGAAAGATTTTATTGTTTTGTTAGATTTTTATTATGTGTGATGTTATGAACAGCTATTTTGAAGAAAACAAAACATTATGGCAGTCATTGCTGATCTAATTTTGTCTTGCTTTGAAGTCCTACCATGATTTTATTCTTCTATTACCATCAGTTCTATCATGTTGTATCTTATAGGGATTTTAATCTATGTGATAGTATAAACAAAATTGTTTATGGAAAATGAGATATTATTGTAGCCATCGATCATTTGCTGTTATTTGGTTCAGGATACCCTGTGATTCTTTCATTCTCTAGAATGGTCTTATAATATTTTGTTATGTTTGATATTATTGTGTTTGAAACCATGCTGACCTATTACAAAGAAAGAGACATTATGGTAGCTACTGTTAATATCTGTATGTCTTGTATAGTGATATGTTGCTTATGTTGTTCTGTGCTGATTTGTTTGTTCTATCTTCTTTTGCTTTATAACCTTTAAAATTAAAAAAATGCATTAATGTATGGGTGGCTATTTTGAAGAGAACAAGAGACATTATGTTACCCATTGTTTATTTTCCAATTTTCTGGTTATGAAGGCATGTAATGATATCATTCTTTTGTTTTGATCAGTTTTATACTATTTTGTTTTGTTTGAATTCATTGTGTGTGAAGATATGTGCAACTATTTTGAACAAAATGAGATACATGATAGCCAGTGATGATCTCCTGTTGTCTTGTGTTGAAATCCTGTGTTACTTGCATTGTTTTGTTCTGCTCTGCTTTGTTCTTTTCTGTTTTGTTTTATTCTATTTAAAATAAAAAAAAAATTTAGAAGTCCCATCTCCTTACATCTCATAGACAAACTGCTGCTCTTTACCTATCAAAGACTTTGGGCTTCTCAGCCTCTCCATTCATGACTCTCAGTCAAAAACTGTCTGCCTTAAAAACCCTCACAGCAAAATCAACTGAGCCTCGCATTCCAATAAGCCTGCCATTTCTCCCTCTTCATTCCAAACGGCCACCCAGCCACACCTGCAATAGGACATTGTCCAACATGAGTTAATTTTGGCTCAATAGACTTACTCTTTCATCAAGGGAAAAGCTCATCTGCCCTGTCCTCAATCCCCCAAATCCTTTATCCATCCTCCTCATTTGCTATGTGACCACAGCACAGAAAAGCAAACATCCTATACTGTTACTGTTGTATGTGTTTTTTCATTCTGTACAACAATCTTGCCCAGCCACTGGGACTTAGGGCTCTATTACTATAAATCAATGATAGGGCTTCATACACTCCAGTTTCGTGCAAACCAAGTGACATTCGCACCCAAACACAACAGGTAAGTCCTATGGCCAATACTCTATCAAGTGCTGCAGGTGATTCCACTCTCTGCTCTCTCCTCCAACAACTTTCAAAACTCAGACTCAAAGGAAATATCATATTGTTGCTAAAATGAATGTTAGCTCTACTTTTTTATGACAGCAGTAGACAAGCAATCAGCTACACTTCTTTATAGTTTACAATTCTTTCAATTTCCACAATTTAGCAGAACTTGAAAGCATGGCACAGATCACAGGTAAATGTTCAGTGCTTCACTCTATTCAACAACACACAATCAGCTCAATGGCTTCAAGCATACAGAAGGCTCCATTGCACAAAAACCGACATGACATATCCCATGGGGAATGCTGGAAGGATATCATTCCTCAGGGCACTTGGAGCATTACCTCTTCAAAAACACCTTGTGAGTGGGGGTTCGAGAGACATTACCCAGATCTTGCTTTTTATCCACCTTTCATAGGATAGGTGAAATAAACAGCCACTTACCTGAAACTTCCTGAAGGTGCCAGACATCTTCAACCCCATGTCAACTCCCATGCATCACTAGACACCCAACAAAGTATCCCAAATGCTGACTTAAATGCCTAGACCCACCAAAGGTGCTTGTGGGTATTCCTTTCACATTTTCAGCCATGCAGAACAATAAGATTGTACTCAGGAATCAAGCCTAGGTACAAAGGAATCACTGGCAGGTACCCATTGTCCCTCCTTAATGAAATACTTGATCCAGGCTGCACTTCACCACCAACTAGGAAGTGTTGTGACAGTGGCAATATGGTTCACTGGAAAAAATCTTGCCTTCACGCCAAACCTGCCAAAAGGTCCTAAAAAAACTAGTAGTCAAAGAAAATGGAGTTCCCTCATCATGACTCAGAGATTTCTAGGACTTGTCTCCCGAAGGGTACCTTGACACACTTAGAAAATCCTACTTTCATTCCTAAGCTTACAAGCAGCTGGAAATTGATGTCACTTGGATACCAAGGTCCCCTCATGACATCGTCCATATCATTCATAGGTCGGGTTACACACTACCAGATATGTGTGTTTACCTTTCTGGCCCATTCTGGATCCAGGCTGTCTCTTCTGATTTATTAACCAGGATTGTACTTTCCTCTACTGTCTTTTGGCTTACTACAGAGGGGCAAAGGGCAACACAATCCCAGGGTCCACAATGATATGTTACTTCAGCACTTGTAATCTCCCCCTTCCAAATATCATCATTGGAAAAAAGGAAGGAAATGAACTCCAACAGGCTCTATCATTTGCTTCTCCCTCTGCCAGTGGAGTGTATCAAACCCATGGCCTTGTGCACGGAAAGATCAACTTAACCACCAAAACACAAGTCCCGTCTCCATCACAACCTATTTGTCAAGATTTACTCCCTAATCAGTAGGGACCTAACTATGTCTGAATCTGGAACTTGACCTGGGTTTCTAAACATGCTTCTGCATCTCTGTGTATCTAAATGCATGTCTCTATGGAAATCACTTTCTGTCTATATCCATCTAGGCAGAGGTAAAGGTCCTCATGCAGTTCTGAGCCTTTCCTTAGCCTTCCACTTTTAAAACCAGGTGAGACCATCTCATTTCTGTTTAAGCAACTCAATATAGGCAAAGATTCCACTAAAGCTTGGCACAAAATGTCATTCATCAGACACACACTACCAACTGGCAGGTTATTCCTGAGGTTTTTTTTTTTACCTCTGTCAATGTCAACTAACACCCTGTTAACACCAGTTTCCTTTTCATCTCCTCTTCGAGTTCAACTGTCCATTCATACTTGAATATCCCTTATGCTCCTAGCAAAACACAAACACCTTTGAAAATTATTTCTTTTTAAAATGTTGGAAGCTGTTGAAGCTGGAAATTGACCTAGGCCATGACCCAGATGTGACCGTACCAAAAAACAAAGAGCTCCCAGGTCAGCCACTTAAAAAATTTTTCTACAGCCCAAAAAGCACCAAGCCTCTAGGCAATCCAAGCAGTGGGTTGCTAGAAAGAAGGGCTAAAATTGACATCATCTTTCCCAGTATATAAATAAAGCTGTTACAATGGTTGAGCAGTTCCTTTCCTCCCATCAGGAGAGTAAGGGCTCCATATGACCCCAACTTGGTCTTGTGTTTATTTTTCTCATCCTCTAGCTGGTGCTTAACCCCAAGAACCTCAGGAGCTACATTGGGTCCCAGCATATGGCACCCGAACAGGGATGGGGTAAGAGATTGAGGGTGAGGGGACACTTCTCATGTGCACACAAGTTGGCTTCATCAGGTGTAAAGAGTGGGGCACTGAAACTCTCTTATTCTCTAGGTCCAGTTATAACCTGGCCTGAGAGAAACCCCTCCCCTGAAAAGAAAAAAAAAATAGTATATTGATTATGTGAGATGTCTAACTATGGGGCAATCTTATTCAAAAAAATTACAAGTGTATGAGAAACTGTTGCATGCTTGATTCCATATTTATGTTCCTTCTGTGGAACTGCATTAGATAGAGTCTTAAAAACCTTAAGCTTTTTGAGACAATTACAACAGAACTGGCTCCAGGCACTGTTTCAGAATCAAGTCCCAAGTAGAAAAAAGATGACAGCATGACTGCCACCCTGATAACTTTAACTGAGCCACTAACTGTCCATTGAGCAAAACCCTCAACTATCTGTCCAAAGTGTAGAGGACGGTATCACTAGGCCACTCGATGTAAATTCAAGCTGTTACAAAAGAAAAACTTCCAGCAGGGCCTGTGGTAGCCCTGCCAAAAAGTAGAGGTGTGACAGCTCAGACAACTTCCCTGAGATATGGCCTGGCCCTGCTTGGCTAGGCAGGCTCCTAGTGGTTGAAGGTAATGTGGTCCTGATTCATGGTTTGCTGATTTCTGTTTACAAAATGCTCTTACAAAAGAAAATTTGAAAGAGTACAACAACTAACTGTTAAAACTTTTTATAAAATCAGTGTTTGGCTTTCATTAGCTGATAATAGGCTAGCTCCAGCATATCACTGTCTCACTATGGCTTTGTAGTAGGTCTTGATATCTGGTAGTGTAAATTCTCAAACTCCATTGCTTTTTCCAAATTGTTTACTACAGGAGTACTTGTTTCAAATTTGTAATTAATGTAACTCTATGTTTATTTAGGTCCCTTTTGCTTTAAGTCAATTTTAGCTGTCAATAGACTGACACTATACAGCTTACTAAATTTCTTGAGTTTGTCTCCAAGAAGAAGAAATTGTAAATTTACATACTTCAGAGGAAACTAAAAAGCAGCTTAGAGCAAGACTAGAAAAAAAAACTAACAGAAATCAGCTGGCCCTCTACGGATTTTAAAGGGTTATTTAATAAAACTTTGCTGCTTTCTGCTCCTCTCACTACTTCTCACAGGCCCCCAGGCAGGGGAGTGCACCAAAACCTCCACTGAGTCTTGAGCTGGGCCCAGACAAGGAAGGTAAAAAAAAATAATGTTGCTTGTTTCAGCTGCAAGGAGGAATCAAGGTTATGGTTCAATCTCCGCAAAACACATTTCAAATCTCCCTCAATTATTGTATTGCTCAATTGATTATTATTCCCTTGACAAAAACTGGAAAATCTCTAAGCAATGAACAGGTACGTAAGGATTTTGGATCTTCTGATACTTATGAGAGAGGTGGGACATGGCTCTGTCCTGCCCAAGCCACCGTGGTTTTTCCTATCACCTGTGCACACGCTTTATGAATCCAGAGTTTACACTGCACTGGTGCTCAGATCACCAACAATAGTGGGACCTCCAGCCCAAGCAGGAGCACCACCTTCATGTCACAGGAGAGCCCAAGGTACCTAAATATTAAAATGCAGTTTCCATTTTCTTTACACCTTACCACAAAAATTCATTGTAATCTTCAGGTCAAAAAGTAGTTAAATGTGCTCAAAATTTAAAATTCAAAAAAACAAAAGGGAGAGTTCACCTCATGATAGATTTGATTTGGCAGTATATACCATTTAAAATATTTAAATTCTAATAAAGATGTAACTACTGTAGTAGAAAGACAATGCAATCAAATAAAGGCTAAAAAGTGTCCGTTGGAAATATCTTCATACTAGATAATAAAAACACCCAGTCCAGTGCTAATGTGGGGTAGAGGGTATGCTTATGTTTTTTCCAGGAAAAGCTAAATGGCCTATCTGGGTGCCAGGGTGTGCTGTCCGGCTATATCATGGGCCCAAAACCAGGAAAAGAGTTGATTCTACCTCTCAAGAAGCAGATGCTCAGTCCTATGACAGTGATGCCTTGGAGACCATGCCACAGCTGATAGAAAAAGATGAAGCTAGAAGCAACCTTAATTGATCCAAGATGCCCAGGAGATGGTAACCAAAAATAAAAGTGGTCCAAATAGATAATAGAAGTGCATGCTAAGTCCTATGGCAATAATATGTTAATTATAGATAAGATTGTGTCTTTTTCAAATTCTTCGATGAGATCTCTGCTAATTATCCTACAACAAATCTAACTAGTCTATTTAAAATTACAAATTCTACAATTGTCAGGAAATTTGTGCAATTCAGTATAGCTAAAATATATTTGAGTGCACTCTGATTGCAAAAGATGTTTGTCAGTCTGCCTATATAAATCTGTCTGTTTGCCCAGTCAGTTAAGCTGTTGTTGGAAGTCACTGAGCTAGTGATTGCTCACACATGTGGAAACAATAGCACAAGTGCCCGTCCAGGAGTTTTCAAGTGGCACGGGGTGCCTGAGAAACACCCTGAGGGCATGGGGTGCTGGAGGAGACAGGTGTTTTAACTCCGAGGACACGGGGTGTAAGAAGCAAGCTAGTTCATCAAAGGGGTTTGAAATAGCCCCCAGGAACTTTCGTGGACACCGACAACTCTGCATTTGTCTCTACATCTGTTTGAATCTGTCCAGATCATTTGTCCATGTCCATTTGTCCGTTTGTCTGTGAACAGCTGTTCTTTTTATTTTGAGCTCAGCAATTTTTCTTTTTCCTTTTTCTTTTGCATTTATAGATCATTTAATCAAGATTTATTTGAGTTATAGAATTACAAAACAGGCTTCCACCTCAGTTCCCAGTTAGTCAGAATGATGCTAAAGTCAGTTGTGTAAATGTAATGTACATTGTTGCTTATCATAACTTGAGAGTCTCTGTTGTTCAAAAATAATATGTTAAATGTTATGATTAGAGTTTTCTTAAGAAAAAATTATTATAAAAATGATTAAACAAAAATCCCTTGGGGTTGAGATTGTTGGACAAGACTTCAATTGGTAAATAAGAAAGTGGCCACTTGGTAATATTTTATCAGCTCTTGTTCATTGATTAGAGTCCCCAATGATCTCTGTAGCCTTATGGGAGATACCACAACTAAAGTTATATAAATATTATTGCAATATGTTCACATTGGTCATCATTAAAAGGAATAATACAAAAGGTTTTTGATATTAAAAATGCCCATACAAAAGTTTTCATATGGTTGTGACAAATGATTGTTGTTAACTTCGTAGTGTATTCATATACTCATGCCTCCAGATGTACAGGTCTTTAAAAATGTAAAAACAAATTGTTTATGGTGACAAAATTTTGGTTCATATTCAGACATCTGCCTTCAACAAATGCTTATGAGATATATATCCCCCTAAATGGCAACAAGTTAGGTAAAATCTTTCATGTATTAGATAGGGATGATTAACCAAAATGAGAAATTTGATGTCAAAATGAAAATTCAAGTCTGTTACAAAATGATATCATGGTATTTTTATGCTACAACATTGTATATAGTTTGATTTCTAAATATTCTATGTAAAATACATAACTGTTAATATTCTACAGGTATTCAAATGTTAAAACAGTCATAGTTGTTAAAAAATAATGGTTATATGTTATGTTGTAAGACGTTTGATGTTTAGGTAAGATGATCATGCCTCTACTACATTGTACTGTTATCAATCTTTTCTTCTGGATGTTCAACAGCTGAGTTTTAGAGACCAATAATTAGAGAGACAGATGGGCTAAGAGGACAGCCAATATTTTGGCCCTAGCACTTCAAGGTCAATGAAGACCCAGGACATGAGAGAACTTCTGCTCTGTCATCCTATACTCAGTGAGTCCCTGGTCTTCTGATCAAAAAGACTGTGAGACAACTGAAGAAAGTGATCATCAGTGTGTAGTGTGCCTAAGGAGAGTCACCAAAAAAAAAGATCTCTTAAGATTTCACAGAAAGCAACTTGGTCAAGCAATGACCGTGACACATCCAAAGAGCTGACACTGATGGAAAAACTAAGAGGTGCTATAGCTGGTTCCAAAGTTCCTGAGGAGACTTAACTTACCTTGATAGATAACAAAAATTGATTGTGTTTAAAACAGGTCTTACCTTAATTTGGTCTGGAACATCCTGCAGAAAACGTACAATTATTAGATGTATATAAAACAATGCTAAAGTAATATGTTATTAAAAAAACTCAAATCACCCATATCTTTGGGCAATTGCCAGTTACACTGGTAGCTGACTACTGTTACAGATTAATGGACTGCACAGGGTTTCAATTGTATAATGCAGGGACTTAAAATATATGGACTAAACTTAAAAGATCCACAGAGCTCTCCAACACAGCTCCTCCAGCTTCAACTGACCACCCAGCCTGTGCAACAACAACAGAAAAGAAGGATATGTTGGGAGACCTTGAAGCTGAAAATTGACCTAGGGCATGACCCAGACATGACCCTACCAGTGAACAAAGAGCTCCCAGGTCAGCCATGAAAAAAAGTTGCTAGAGCGCCCCCCCCAAAAAAAACCTCAAGCCCCTAGGCAATCCAAGCAGCGGGTTGCTAGACAGAGGGGCTAAAATTGACATCTTTCCCAGTATATAAATAAAGTGGTTGAGCAGTTCCTTTCCTCCCATCAGGAGAGTAAGGGCTACACATGACCCCAGCTTGGACTTGTCTTTATTTTTCTCATCCTCTTGCTGGTGCTTAACTCCAAGAACCTCAAGAGCTATAATGGGTCGCAGCAGAAAAAGTCTTTCTGAGGGTTTCAGCATACACCAATGTGTGTGCAATCTCTGATCTCCAATCAATCAGTGGTTCTCAAGACCTCCAAACTCTTAATCGATGCTTTGCTCAGCCCTGAGTATTATCCAGGTATCCAACTCAACATTGAATTCTTTGACATATACCTCAGGCAACCCTCTTTTACCTTCCCCAGCTCAAACCACTTATCACAGTTCACACAAAACTTCCATGCAGAGTTCCTAACAGGCATGTCGGGAGAGTCACCAATGTCTGGGACAGAACTACCAAAAGTCCCATCTCCCTACATCTCATAGACAGACTGATTCTTTTTACCTATCAAAGACTTTCTGCTTCTCAGCCTCTAAATTCATGACTCTCAGACCCACACTATCTGCCCTCAAAAACCTCAGAGCGAAATCAACTGAGCCTCACCTTCCAATAAGCCTCCCATTTTTCCCTCTTCATTCCATAGGACCGTCCAGCCACACCTCCAAGGGTATATTATCCAACAACTTTTTATTTTGGCTCATGTGACTTATTCTATCACCAGGGGAAAGGTCATATGCCCTGTCCTCTATTCACGTGAATCCTTTATCCTTCCTCCTCATTCTCTATCTGACCACACAGCACAGAAAAGCAAGCAAACTATAGTTTGACCAGTGTATGTATGCTTCTACTCTGTAATACAATTTTGCCCAATCACTGGGCCCTAGAAATCTATGACCTAGCTCAAGGATAGGGCTCCACACACTCCAGTTTCCTGAAAACTAAATAACTTTTTCACCCAAACCCAATAGGAAAGGCCTATGGCCAATACTCTCTCCAGAGCCACAGATGATTCCAATCTCTACTCTCTCCTGACACAGCTTTCCAAACTCAAAATCAAAGGAGATATCATATTGTTGCTAAAATGAATCTTGGCTTCATTTCTTCTTCTCAGCAATAGACAAGCAATTATACATCCTGCTTTCCAGTTTACAATTCTTTCAATTTCCACATTCTAGTGCAAGTTAAAAACATGGCAGAGAGCACAGGTAACCGCTTGGCACTTCACTATGTCCAACACCACACAGTCACCTCAAAGGCTTCAAGCAGAAACAAGGCCTCATCCCACAAAAACCTAAGGAGCACATCCCCAGGGAATGCTGGAAGGATATCCTTCCTCCAGGCACTTGAGGAGAAAAAAGAAATATGCACTTCAACTAGCATTGCCCCTTCAAAAACACCTTGCAGGTAGGAGCCCCAATACACCAACTGGAACTTTGATTTTTTTCTGCCTTTTAGAAGATAGGATGAAATTTACACACACTTATCTGAAACTTCCAGTAGGTGCCAGACATCTTCAACCCCATGTCAATTCCTACGAT
Organism: Dolichotis patagonum; assembly: GCA_004027295.1. Taxonomy (NCBI): domain Eukaryota; kingdom Metazoa; phylum Chordata; class Mammalia; order Rodentia; family Caviidae; genus Dolichotis; species Dolichotis patagonum. Next base: position 7,054 of record PVJX010023812.1, on the reverse strand, counting down.
TCACTAGACACCCAACAAACTATCCAAAATGCTGACTTAAATGCAAAGTTCGGCCAAAGGTGCTTGTGGGTATTCCTTTCCATGTTTCAACCACCCAGAACACAAAAAGTGTACTCCTCAGGAATCAAACTGAGGAACAAAGGAAACATCGGCAGGTACGCTTTGTCCCACCAAGATGAAACACTTGATCCAGGATACATTTCACCATCAACTAGGAATTGTTGGCACCGCAGCAATGTGTTTCACTGGGAAAAATCTTTCTCTCACACCAGCCATGGCAAATGATTCTAAAAAAAATTAGCAGTCAAAGAAATTGGAGATCCCTTATCATGACTCAGAGTCTTCTAAGACTTGTCTCATGATGCCTAACTTGACACCATGAAATCCTACTTTCATTCCTAGGCTTACAAGCAGTTGGCAACTGACGGTACCTGGACTCCAGTGTCCCCTTTATGAGAACGTCGCTGTCATTCATAGGTCAACAAAAACAGTGCCCCATAAGTGTGTTTAACTTTCAGGCCCAATCCAGAGCCAGGCTCTCCCTCTTGATTTATTATCCTCTATGGTCTTTTGGCTTACCACAGAGGGGCTAAGGGCAACACAATCTCAGGGTCCACACTGATACATTACTTCAGCACTTAAAACGTTTTTTGATTCTGATTACTCTCTCCCTTTCAAATATTAACATTGGAATGAAGCAAGTAAATGAACTCCAACAGGCTCTATCATTTTCTTCTCTGCCAGGGGAGAGTATCCAAGCAATGACCTTCTGCATGGAAAGAATAACTTGCCCACCAAAACCACAAGCCCTGTCATCATCACAATCTATTTGTCAAGAGTCACTCCCCAATCAGTAGGGACCTAACTATGTCTCAATCTGGAACTTGATGTGGGTCTCTAACCATCCATACATCTGTAACTCTATGTCTATCTACATCCATGTCTCTATGGATATTAGTCTCTGTCTGTATCCATCTAGGAAGAGCCATAGTTCCTCATGCAGTTCTGAGCCTTTCTTTACCCTTACACTTTTAAGACTGGATGAGAGCCCCTCACTTGTGTTTAAAGAACTCAACATAGGAAAAGATTCCACTACAGACTGGCACAAAATATCATTCATTAGACAAACACTACCAAATCTCTGGTTACTCCTGAGGTTTTTTTTTAACCTCTGTGAATTTTAATGGACACCCCTTTGAGATCAGGTTCCTCAGCATCTCGTTCTCAATTTCAACTGCCCATTCAAACCACCATATCCCATACCTCCCCTGTAAAACACAAATAATTTTGCAAATTATATCTTTAAATAACTCTTTCTGAGGGTTCAAGCATATCCCAATGTGTTTGCATTCTCTGATTTCCAAGAACTCAGGGGAATTCAAGACATCTAACTCTTAACCCACACCTCACTCAGCCTTCAATCTTTGCAGGTTTCCACCTCAACATTGCTTTCTTTCACATTCACCTCAGGGAAACCTCTTTTGTCTTCCCCAGCTCAAAACACTTACCAAAGTTCACACAAAACTTCCATGCAAAGTTCCTCCCCAAGCATGTTGGGAGTGTCCTCTAACTTTGGGCCAGCAGGAGCAGAAGTCCAGTCTTCCTAAACCTTATAGACCAACTGCTTCTCTTTTAATACCAAAGACTTTACAGCCTATCCATTCATGAGTCTCAGACCCACACTGTCTAAATTCCATACCCTCACAGCAAAATCAATTGGACCACAACTTTCCATAAGCCTCATATTTCTTCCTCTCCATTCATACTAACATTCAGCCACAACTGGAAGGAGACATTCCCCAATGCCTGTTAATTTTTGTTCAAGTGACTTAGTTTGTCATCAGGGAAAAGATCATCTCCCTAGCCTCTATTAACCTAAATCCTGCATCCTTCCTCCGAATATTCTATCTGACCTCAGAACCAAAAAGCAAACATTCTACACCTTGACTGGTGTATGTGTCCTTTCATTTTGTAAGGCAATCTTTCCCAGGCATTGCTCCTTAAGGCTCTGTGTACATAGCTCCAAAATAGGGCACGCTACACACCAGTTTTGTCCACAGAAAATGACTTTTTCACAGAATCCCAAATCGAAAGTCCTATGGGCAATGCTCTCTCAAGAGTGACAAAAGATTTCACTCTCTGCTGTCTCCGAAGACAGCTTTCCAAACTGAGACTCAAAGATGCTTTGATACTTTTGGTAAAAAGAATTTTAGCTCCACATTTCATGACATCAGTACACAAACATCATCTATCCTGCTTTCCAGTTTAAAATACTTTCAATCTTCACATTCTAGCAGAACTTGAATACATGGCAGAGAGGACAGGTCATTGCTCAGGGTTCACTCTGAACAACATCATACAATCACCTCAATGGCTTCAAGGAGACACAGTGGACATCCTCCATAAACCAATAAGACATGTCCCTTGTGTAATGCTGGAAGGTTATTCTTGCAGCATGAATTTGGGAGAAGACAGAAATATTCACTTCAATTACTCTGGCTTCTTCAAAAACACAATGTAAGTCAGGAATGGAGAGATACCACCTGGATTTTTCTTGTTTATCTGCCTTTCAGAGGATAGGATGAAATCTACAAACACTTGCCTGAAATTTTCTAACAGTTCCAGAGATCTGCATCTGCATGTCAACTCCTACACTCCACTAGATAATCAACAAAGTTAACAGAATGCTGACCTGAATGCTTAATACACTCAAAGGCCTTTCTTGGTGTTCTTTACAAGTTTTGAAGCACGCAAAACACAAAGACCATACTCCTCAGGAATCAAGGTTTAGGATGAAAGAAAATGATTACACGGACACTTGGTCCCACCAGAATGAAACACTTGATCCAGGCTACAATTCACAACCAAATAAAACAACTGTTGGCACCGCAGAAATAAGGTTCACTGGGAAAAACCATGCCCTTAAGTAAGCTAAAGCAAAAGATCCTAAAAAAACATTCGTACTCAAAGAAAATAGAGTTCTCTCATCATGACTCAGTCTTTTAGAGCTTGTTTCAAGTCAGCTATCCACACACCTAGAAAATCTTTCTTTCATTTCTAAGCTTACAAGTAACTGGCAACTAATGGCACCTGGGTACCATGAATATCTCTATGACATCATCCCTGACATCCATAGGACAGGATACACAGTATCACATATGTGTGTCTACCTTTCGTGCCAATTTGGAGCCAGACCCTATTTCCTGATTTATTAACGTGGATTACACTTTCCTCTACTGTATTTTTGCTTAACAATAAGGGCCAAAAAGCAACACAATCCCAGGGGCCGCACTGATACACTACTTTAGCACTGATAACAACTTACTATTCTGCTCACTCTTCCACTTCCAAACATCATAACTGGAAAGAATTAAGAAAACGTACAGTCAACAGACCACACATTTTGTATTCTGCCAAGAGAGGGCACCCATCCCATGGCTTTGTGAATGGAAAGAACAACACTACCAGAGAACCAAAAGGCCAGTCCCCATCAAAAAAAATTTTTCAAGTGATACCCCTTAATCAGTGGGGATTTAAGGCAGTCTGAATCTCGAATTTAATCAGGGCCTCTAACCCTCCATTCATGTGGATCTCTGTGTCTATCTAAAACTGTGTCTGGTAAGATATATCCCTTTGTCTATGTCCATCTAGGCAGAGATCTAGGTCCTCCCTCAGTTTAGAGCCTTTACTTATGTGTCCACTTTTATAACCTGATGAGACGGTCTAATTTGTGTTTAAACAAATCAACACTAGCAAAGATCACACTAGAGCTTGACACAAAATAGCATTCATCTAAAAAACACTATCAACCCTTGAGATACTACACACAGTTAACACCAGGTTCCTCTTGATCTACTCCTCCATTCCAACAGCCAATTAAAACCTGCATATCCCATTACTTCCCAGCAAAACAAACACACTTATGCAAATTATTTCTACAAAAACTCTTTCTGAGGGATCCAGCATATCCCAGTGTTTCAGAAATCTCTCATCTCCTACTACTCAGGGACACTCAAGACCTCCAAAGTCTTCTCCCATGGTTTGGTGAGCATTCAGTCTTTTCAAACTTTAAACCCCAAGGTTGATTTCATTGACACTCTCCACAAGCACCCATGTCAGCCTTCTCCATCTGTGTAAAAGTATGAGAGTTCACACAAAACTTCCATGCACAGTTCCTCCCAAAGCATGTGGGGACAGGCCCCCATTTTCAAGCCAGCACTACCAAAACACGCTTCTCCCGACACCTCATAGACAGACTGCTTCTCTTTCCATATGTAAGACTTTGGGCTTCTAAGCCTCTCCATTCATGACTCTCAGTGCCACACTGTCTGTCTTCCAAACTCTCACAGGGAAATCAACTGGGTCTCGTCTTCCAAAATACCTCTCACTTCTCCCTCTTCAGTCCTACCACCATGCAGCCACACCGGCAAAGGGATATTCACCAACATATGTTAATTCTCACTCAGGTGACTTGCTGTATCACCAGGGGAAAGATCCTCTGCTCTGTCCTCTATTCCCCTGAATCCTATGTACTTCCTCCCATTTCTCTATCTGACTGCAGCAGAGAACAGCAAATAATCTACACATTGACCTCTGTATCTGTACTTTCCTTCTGAAAGAAAACCTTGCCAAGCCATTCTGACCTAAATCTTTGTGGAAAGATTTCCACAGTAGGGCTTCCTATACTCCACTTTTGTCCAAACCAATTCACTCTATCAGGCAAAATGAAGAGGAAAACCGAAGGGACAATACTCTCTCAAGAGGAAAAGAGGGTTTCAATCTCTGCTCTCTCCTCTGCCAGCTTTCCAAACTAACACTCATTGGAGACTTGACATTGATCTCAGAATGAATCTAAGCTCCAATTTTCGTGGCAGCAGTAGACAAGGAATCAACTACTCTTCTTTCCAGTTTCCAATTCTTTCAATTTCCACATCCTAGCGGAACTTGAAAATATGGCAGAGAGGACAGATCATTGCTGAGCGCTTCACTCACAGCAACCTTATACGATCTCCTCAAGGGTTTCAAGGACACACAAGTACTCTTTCCAAAATTCCAATCAATAGGATGTGTCCCTTCTGGAAGGCACATAAGTTTTCCTTGCTCCGGGAACTTTGGGAGAAGACAGAACTATGTACTTCAATGACCCTTGCCACTTCAAAAACCCTCGCTGGATGTGGGACTGAGAGACACCACCTGGATGTTTCCTGTTTATGTGCATTTTAGAGAATAGTGTGACATCTACACACACTTTCCTGAAACTTCCTGAAGGTCCCAGTCATCTGCATCCCCATAACAACTCCCAGGCTTCACTAGACAATAAAAAAGTGTCCAAAATGCCGACATGAAAGCCAAATACTCCCAAAGGTCCTTGTGGGTTTTCGTTTCAGGCTTTGAAGCATGTAGAACACAAAGATAGTACTTCTTAGGAATCCAGGTTTAGGAAGAAAGAAAATGTTCACATGGACACATAGAACCGCCAGGATGAAACGCTTGGTCTAGGCTAGACTTCACGACACTCTCCAACAAATGTTGTCATAGCAGCACTGGGAAAAACCATGCCCTCAAGACAGCTCTGCCAAGAGTCCTAAAAAATATTAGTAGTCAATGAAAATGGAGTTCCATCATCAAGACTTCGAGACCTGTGGAGTTTGTTTCATGTTGAGTATCCAGACACACCTAGGAAATCCTTCTTTTGTTACTTGGCTTCCAAGCACCTGGCAACTGATGGCACCAGGATACTATGGCCCCCTCTATGACATCATCCTTGTCATCCATAGGTCAGCATACACAGTGCCACATTTGTGTGTTTAAAGTTTGGGGCCACTCCACAGCCAGACTCTATCTCATGATATTAACAAGAATTTCACTATCCTGGACTCTACTTGTGCTGAACACAGAGGGCTTAAAAGCAAAACTATCCCAGCTTCCACAATGATAGTCTATTTCATGGCTGATAACAATTGTTTATTCTGCTTAAGCTCCTACTTCCAATCACCATCACTGGAAAGAATAAAAAAAAGAATTTCTAACAGGCCACACATTTTCTTCTCCACTGCCAATGGAGAGCACCCATTCCATGAAATTATGCATTTAAAGAACAACTCTACCTCAGAACCACAAGCCCTGTCCCCATCAAAAACTATTTGTCAAGTGATACCCATTAATCAGTGGAGATCTAACGCGGTCTGAATCTCCAACTTCATCAGGGTCTCTAACCATCCATTCATCTGGATCTCTGTGTCTATTTAAAACTGTATCTGGTAGAATATCTCCCTTTCTCTATGTCCATCTAGGCAGAGCTCTAGGTCCTGCCTCAGTTTAAGTCTTTAGTTAATCTTCCACATTTACAACTTGATGAAACCATCCCAGTGGTGTTTCAACAACTCATCACTGGCAAAGACTGCACTAGAGCTTGACACAAAATATCATTCATCTTTCAAAACCTAAAAACCCTCAAGATACCACACCAGGTTAGCACCAGGTTCCTCTTGATCTCCTCCTCCATTCTTACTGCCCAATGAAACCTGCATATCACATCCCTTCCTCACAAATCACACACACTTATGTAAATTATTTCTTTGAAGTACTCTTTCTGAGAGTTCCAGGATTTCCCAATGTTTCAGAAATCTCTCATCCCAGAAAAGAGAGATCACCGATAAAGGAAAACCTATCAGAATCATGGCAGAATTCTCAACACAAACAATGAAATCAAGAAGAGCATGGAGTGAAGTATTTCAGATCCTAAAGGAAAACAACTTCCAACCCAGACTGACATACCCTGCAAAACTATCCTTCAAAATGGATGGAGAAATAAGATACTTCCATGACAAAGAACAGCTGAAGAACTTCATGAACACTAAACCAAACCTACAAAGAATACTGAAAGACATTTTAGATACACACGGGAGAAAACCACCAAGCAAGGCAGACAATTAAACAGAATGGAAAGCTAAAGACACAACAGCAGAAAGATAACATGTCTAAATAAACCAATATATAACAGTTACAACCATTAATGTAAATGGCCTCAACTCACCAATCAAAAGAAACAGAC
>PVJX010023811.1:0-27500 GCA_004027295.1 Dolichotis patagonum | reverse complement strand
TTAGCATTTTTGAGGAACATGGAGAAGCCAGCAGGACTGGAGCCCCGGGAGTTGGAGAGAAAGTGACAGGAGTCAGAGTGACCAAAAACAGCCTGGTGGATGGGTCTACTTGGCTCTTGGAAGCCACTGCTGCTGGGCTGCTGTTTGTTATAAAGCATTACTGGCAAGTTTAGAAAGGCAGTAAGGACACAGTTAATACCAGCACAGACTTCACCTCTACCTCCCAACACCTACAGAGGCCAAGTTCTTTGCCCCTACTTGGCTGAAAGAACCCTTCTTCTAAGAGCTGGTCTTGTCAGACCCTGTGTTTTCCGAATTTCCATTATCCCCACACAGCCATCAGGATTGCCGATGTATCCTATACCGCAATTTAACTTCTTTTCTTAATGGCCCATTTTAACTTCAATTTTATTTTTAAATTAACTTTTTATACCTGCTGCCAATGAAAAATGCAAACATCACTAGCAAAACCTGGTCTCCAAAGGAAGTACTGGAAATGATGGCAAAATGGCCTCAATGATCTCCAGCCTGTGTCTGTTTGCTCCTTGTTGTAAAGGACCAACGGAAAGGGAGCTGTCATGGTTTATGTCAGTGGCCCCCAGGCCTCATGCATTTGCATTGTGCATTTATGATTGGTTCATTGTCTAGTGAATTGAATTATCTAGTGGCTTGAATTGATGGTGTCAGTGCTACACCCACCTAGGGGTGGAGCCAGCATACAATGTAATGGTTGGAAGAAGGCGTGTCTCTCTCTCTTGCCAGTTTTCCAACTTGCTGTTTGCAGCTGCCATGAACTGAGGCCCTGCCATGCCACCCTGCCTTGGAGTCAACTGAGTATGGACTGAAACCTCCAAAAACTGTAAGAAATAAACTTTTCCTTTCCCAGCTTTGGGCATTAGGTATTTTGTCTCAGCAATGAGTAAAAAGTAAGTAAGACAAAATCTGGTACCAGGAGTGGGGTCATTGCTGTGACTTTACCAACTATGTTTTTCGAGAGGCTTTGGAAATGGCTTGTGGACAGAGTTTGGAAAGGTTCAGACATGTCACCTGTATGCATAGAGCTGGAGCAGCTTAGGCTGTCCTGTAGAGGAGATTCTGGTCAGAGCTCAGGAGACCAGAAGGCTGATAGAAAGCCTGATGATAAAGACCAGGCTTGGTAGGTTTCTGCTGGGAAGGACTGCATTGGTTGTTAGACTCCCCATAATGTGTGTTATGGCTTGACAGAAAGTTTGTCTGCATTTTGCTCATGCCCAGAGACTTTGCCTGAGACTGAAATTAAGGGCAATGGACTGATTAATCTGGCAAAGGAAATTTCAAGGAAGTCGAATGTTGAGGCTGTGGCATGGCTATTGTTGGGGGCGTTTAACCAGATATATGTTGCAAATCAAGAGCAAAGAACCCAGCAGGATACTTTAAAATGCTGTGAGTTTGGCCAAAAGGAAAACTCCAGTAAAGCTGTGGATTGTAAAGATAGAGCTGAGACTTTGATTGCTGAGAAGTAAAAAAGAAATAAGAAAGATGGCCAGGGGGCATCCCAGGAAGCAGTGGGTCTCCACCCTTTGCAGCCTCAAAACTGCAAAAGTGAAAAAATTTGCTCAGAAGAGAAAGCTACAGAGCACCATGCTCCAAAATAGTGACAGAGGCCACATGAGGTTCCAGAATGGCGGCAACATAGAGAAGCTGTTCCTCACAATCAGGTAAACAGAGCCCAGTGATCCAGGTACTCGAGCACTACAGCCAAGAAAGAGAAAAGCCTGGCTATGCTCCAGCTGGCAGCAAATCTTGATGGCATCCACATGGTGCTGATTTTAGGTGCAAGGAAAATGCACAAATTCTGAGGGTAAGGTGGCTTCCACCTCAATTGCAAAGGGCCTGGGAAGCCAAGCAGTGTGCCCCTGAGAGGGCAATTTGTAAAGATGTAAGGGGGAAACCAAAGGTGCATTGGAGACCCCAGAAGTTTGGAAAAGCCAAAAATGTAGATCATTCAAGGAAACCTGCAAAAAGCGAGCAGAGAGGGTTTAAGAGAGAAGTTGCGGGAGCTAAAATCCCTGGAAGTGCCATGGGGGTGGAATCACCTAAGCCTTTTGGGGCTTGCAACCAGATTGCTTCAAATGCTGAGCATGGAACTCTAGGACTTAACGTTCGCCCTGCTGGGTATTGGAGTTGCTTTGTTTCAGTGCTTTATGTTCCCCTGTTTGTAACTTTTGGAATGGTAATGTTTACCTTGTGCCTTTGCATTTTAGAAATGTTTAACCTTGTTTCACTTGTACAGGGGATTACAGTTAAGAGTTTGCCATAGATATAAGAGGAGACTTGGGACTTGGACTTCTCAGCAATGCTGAAAATGTTAGGACTTTGGCAACTCTTGGAGATGGACTAAATATTTTTTGTATAAAGGATGTGCATGAGTCTTTGGGGGTCAGGGGTAGAATATCATGGTTTATGGCAGTGGCCTCCAGGCTTCATGCATTTGCATTGTGCATTTATGATTGGTTCATTGTCTAGTGAATTGAATTGTCTAGTGGCTTGAATTGATGGTGCCACTGCTACACCCACCTAGGGGTGGGGCCAGCATATAATGTAATGGTTGGAAGAAGGCATGCCTCTCTCTCTCTTGACTGTTTTCTGTCTTAGTATTTGCAGCTGCCATGAACTGAGGCCCTGCCATGCCACCCTGCCTTGGAGCCAACTGAGCATGGACTGAAACCTCCAAAAACTATAAGTAATAAACTTTTCCTTTCTCAACTTTGGGCATCAGGTATTTTGTCTCAGCAGTGAGTGAAAAGTAACTAAGACATGAGCTTTGCAAAAATGCTCAAAGCCACAGTGACACCAACTTAGACTTTCTGAGACCTTGGGTAACTAGAAGGGTTGAAGGGGGGATAAAGAGTGAATATCACTCTCATGAGACTCACTGTCATTTGATTTCTCATTGCCCTTCATGATGGATGGTCAGCTTCATGATCACCTTTGCTGGGTTATTTTCCCCCATTATTCAAACACAATTCTAGGTGGTATTGTGAAAATATCTTCTATGTTCACCTTTCTCGATTTTAATTCATATATAAAATAAGAGGGTTTGAGGGACAATTTCTATTTTTACTTAGTGGTGCAACTCTTGTTTTCCTGTTGATCGAGAGTAAAATCTTAGATGGAAGCCAGCACTGGAGTTTGTTTTTAAGGAATGATTCTACGCTGAGCACTTCAAAGCACTTAGTCAAGATACCTTCCCTATGCTTAGTTCCAGGGTTCAGAGGTACCGAGCTAGGCTCATCGCTGTGAGAGGATTTCATAGATGTCACTAGGGTGGTTAATCTGTTGATGTTGGGTGAAGGAAATTAACCTACTTTGTCTGGGGGGACCTGACTCAATCAGCTGGCAGGCCTTAAGAGGAGAACCAAAGTTTCTGGAAAGAAGAAGCCCATCTGCATGCACATGCAGTTTCAGCCCCTTTCCAAGAATTCCACTGTGCCCTTTGGAAAACACTGAGAGGGATGAAAGCCCACCCTCAGGCCATACGTGACTTGGATGCTGGATGCTGTACCAAAGAGTGCCTCAGTCAGTGCTAACAGCCATCCGTGAGTGTGTGCTACAATCAGCGCCAAGGGACAGATGAGGAAGCCGAGCCTCTTGAGAGGTTGAGCAATTTTCCCAAGGAACCACAAGCTCACTGGAAATATCTCCCTTTGATGGAAAAGTGGGGCTGCTTGACTGTTCCCTCCAACCTGGTGACTTTAGGGCAAACTGAGGACAAAGTATAGTATATGACCATGACTGGTACTTTAAGGCAGGGGCAGAACCTTCCTTCATTAGCTGGCTTTGTCTCCTGCTCTCCTAAAGAGGGCTAACTAGGGGCCACCTGTTCAGAACCCTAAAAGCAGCCCCTTTCCCCAATAGTCAGCAGCGGCAGAAAGTAAAAACTTGGCAATGCTTTTATCACCAGCCTCCAGGTGGATTAATGACAAGCCAAGAGTCCTTGTAGCTGGATGAGGACCTCAGATGCCCGATTTTAGCCCAATTTCACCCCAATAGAGCTGTCTGACCCAGGCAGGTCACTGAAGCCCTCGCAGGCCAAGACTGGGAAAAATTAAGAACCATGCACTTTTCCACTAACTCCCAAAGTTCTCCCGCCTGCATCCCATGGGTGGGAAAATGGGCTTGGAGGTCAAATGATGTGTTCTAGTCATCAGACCAGCAATTGGCAAACTTGAAACACAAACTTAATTCTGCCTGACTCCACAGCCCAAAGTTTCAGGGACCCCTTAGCAATTCCACAGGCCTGGGAAAAACACGGAGGCAGCAGAAATACCAGGCATATGGGAGCCAACCTGGTTCATTGCCCTCTGAGTGAAGGATTTATGGATCTCCTCACAGCTACAGAGCAGCCCACAGTTGGAGAATTACTAAACAAGGAAGCACAGCGGCCGCTGATTTATGAGATGCATGGAACCATGCCAGGCAAGCCAATCAACTGGCATACATTTGCATATTAATGAATGCTCATAAATAATGCAGAGGATGACAAACAGAGTTGATGGTTGCCATCCAGCACCAAGTGCCAGCCATCTAAAGCAGGGGGTCTTGAACAAGAGTGAGCATCAGAATGGCTCGTCAGGTTTGTTGCCACACAGGGGGCTGATCCCATCCCTGGGCCATCCCTGTCGGGTCAGGTGATGCTTCCAAAGGCACCTTTAGAACCAGCTGCCAGGTGGCACTGAGGCTGCTGCTCCAGGGACCATACTTTGAGGATCATTCCTCTAACCTATTCTGGCTCCCCGAGCCACTGACCCCATGCCCACCAGGAAGGACAGAGCCAACAGGGGTGCCAGCAGGAAGCTTGGCTCTGCCATCCACCAGCCAATGACTCTCAGCAAGTTCCTTAAGTTCTTTGTCTCTCAACTGTAAAATGGGATAACGATGCCTACTTTAGGGGTTGTGAGGATCAAATGAGGGGACAGAGAACAGCCGGTTCAGCTCCAGGAATGTAAGAAGATCCAGGGAATAAAAGTTTTGACCAAGGAAATGTGCAGTCATGATTGTAAATCTAGGTCCTCCTTGACTACATATATTTGTTTTAAACTTCTTTTCCGAGATCCTTGCAGACTTATAAAACAATTGTAAAAAAGATAGTATATAAAACTCCCCTAAGATCCTTCTACTCAGATTCCCCAAATGTTAATATTTTATCACCTTAACTTTATCATCTGTCTGCCTAAGTAAACATATACAAATATGAATAAATATGCTAATAGGCATAATATTTGTTTCCTATGGCTGCTGTAACAAATTCTCACCAATGCCATGGCTTATAGTCCTGGAGGTCAGAAGTACAAAATTAGTCTTACAGAGGTGAAGCCCAGGGGACAGCAGTGCTGGTTCCATCTTCATGCTCTGAAGGATTCATGCCCTGCCTTCCCCAGTTTCTCAAGGCTACCTGCAGTCTTTGTCTCCTGGCATCTTCCTTAGTGTCAAGGCCGAATCTCTTGGCTTCCATCACCACTGACCCTTGCTTGCTAGGACCTGATCCTCCTCTTGCCACTATCAGGGCCCTTGTGATTATGACCACCCAGATAGTCCAGGATAATCTCCCCATCCAGCATCTTTAACCACATCAGCAATGTCTCTTTTCCCTTGCAACATGACGTATTCACAAGTTCAGGATTAGGATGTGGAGGGGGTCGGGGGAACATTATTCAGATACATATAATTTTATAATATATATTCTATGTAAAAAGTACTTGAAATCATTTCATATATATAAGAGATGGGGTCAAAATATACGGTAACTATTTAAATTTTAAAATTTTATTATCATAAAAGACACCTTGCCATTAATCTCCTTATAAAAACAAGCTATCCAAATGTATGGGAACAGAGACCTGCTGGCTCCTGGCCAAGGATGACCAGCTAGCATCCACCCTTGAGACCAAGTACTCATAAAAGCTTGGAAAGAAGAGAGACCCACAACCAATTAAAACCAAAACGGAAGGGGCCCTTTTCAGTGATCCTTGCCACACCCACTGCAGTAAAGGTGGCAGAGACAGATAACTGAACTCATCTTTGTAGAATAAAGCCAGTTCCACTGGAGCTATCTGAAGAAAAAGACCATCCAAAAGGAAAAAGCTACTCCTGTGAGACTCCAGAAGTCTTGAGGTTTCTCTTTAAACAGCAAGACTCCAACGCTGCTACTGATAAGTAAACAGTGCCTTGGTAAGGCCATGGTTCTTGGACTCTCCATAATTTATCTGACATTCCTCTCTGACAAACATTCTCCTCACAGGAAGTGTGGAAATCTGACCTGCTCCTCATATTTGGGTGGTACCTGCTCTTCCATTTAACAGGCAGCTCAACGGTCACTGATCAATTTTTCTCATTGTCTCCTTACAGTTTTTCTCTTCAACCTAACCAGTGAGCCACAACTCCCCAAGATAACTGGAGATCACATAATCCCCAGCAGCAGGGTCTGTAGCTGCTTCCAGCTGGAAGAAGCTATAGAAGACAGAGACCTCCATGCCCTCGACACTCTCTAAAGAATTATGAGGATTTGTGTCTCTGTCAAGGGGGGAGGATGAGACAGGAAGATAAGAAGGGGCTACAACTGTCTGGGAAAGGAAGTGTGACACAATCTCAGGGCACATGCACAGAGCAGTTCCCAAAGCCCTGCATGTGAACTTCTCTTAAGAACTCAAGCAGGTTTGCAATAGGGTGGCCTAGACTTGAAGTCAGCCTAAGGAGCGGATGACACAAAAAGAACATTGAGATTTCGCCACTGTGTTCTCTCTTGCACAGTGGCCACTCTTATGATGTAAAGTGTACTTCTTTTCCTACTTTTCTTGGCCCAAACTTGCTCTGCAGATCCTGTTTACTTTCTTATCTTTAATAAAACTTTGCTACCACTTAAATGAAATCCCCCACATTTCAAACATTCCTATCCTATCATTCTTGCCACTTTCTGAAGTGGTTCTGGAAGTACTCTTTCATGAATATCTAAACCAGGTATGTTAATTTAAAAAAATATGGCAAACACTGCAGCCGAGTACCATTCAGAGAGAAAGGCAAGCTCACAGAAACATCACAGTACATTCTCACCCACCTTATTCACCAGATCTGGCACCGTGCAACTTCTGGCTCTTCCTCAAGGTCAAAATAACCACAAAAGGTAAACAATTTGAATTCCACGCAGGACGACGAGGTAGCTCCACAGTACAAGTGAAGATGCTCAGCTCAAGATAGAGAATTACCAAACCGATTCAGCAAGTGGCAAGCATGATGAAATAATTTTTTGTTTGAAATGAGGGGAGTATTTTGAGGGGTTATTGGCCATGTGCCTTTCACTGTAATAATTATTTTTACTTTAAACATTCACTGTATTCTTCAATCACAATGCATATAGACATCTGATAAATTGATATTAAGAGAGAAAGAAAGGTAACAATTAAGAGCAACTTGTCAGATCCGACAATATTTCCCCCTAAATATTTTAGTGTGTATTTCCTAAAAACAAGCGTTTTCTCTTACATGACACAGAAAAATCAGGAAATTAACCTCAATGCAATTCTGTTATCTAATCTACAGACCTTACTCAAATCCTGCTGATTATCTCAACAAAGCCTTTTGTATAAAAAGTAACTCTGGCCCAGATCCCACTTGTATGTAGCTGTCCTCTTAGGTTCTCCTCCCTCTTCAGTCTGGAACTGTTCCTCAGTGCTTCATTGTATTTCCTGACCTTGGCATTTTGATGCATGGCCCTTCCAGGAGGATTGGTCTATAATGATTCCATTGTGATTATATTCAAGTTGTACACTTTGAGGGAGGGACTTTATGGAATAATAACTGTCTTTCTCAGTGCCCCACATCCAGAGTACATGGTGTTCCTTTGTCCCTGTGTTGATATCCTCCAGAATGCCCCTCTGTAGTTACTGGTTTCCTCTCAGTAAATGTAACAAGCTGAACAAGGGCCCCTAAAGATGTCAAGTCCAATCTCTGGAACCTGTAATTGTTATTTTCTATGGGAAAAAGTCTCTGCAGATATAATTCAGTTCTGCATCTTGTCCAAGGGACTACCATGGTGGGCCCTAAACATCATCACATGTGTCCTTACAAAAGGAAAACCAAGGGGTGACAGGAGGGTGAAAGCCAGGAGCACCCAGGAGCTAAAAGAAAACAAGGAACAGATTGTCCCCTAAACCCTCTGTTATAGTTTGAGTCTGGATGTCCCCCCAAAGCCTCATGCAGTCATGGAGGTGGGCTGCTAGAGTCTGTGAATGACTCATGGTCCAGTACTGGGATAATGGGTGTCAGTGATACACCCAAGTGGGTTGGCCTGCATACAATATAAGGGACAGAAAGAGTCTTCTCTCCGAGCTCCATCTCTTTTGCTCTTGCTGCTTGGGCTGTTTTCTGGCACTGCGAGCTGTTGCCCTCTGCCACTCTGCCTTGGAGCCAGCTGAGTATGGACTGAGACCTTCACAAACTGTGAGCCAAATAAACCTTTCCTTCTTTCACTTTGGGCACCAGATATTTTGTCTCAGCAACAAGAGAAAAGTTACCAAGACACTCTCTAACGCAAGGTGACCCCATTGTCAGCTTCATTTTGAATCTGATTTCTGACTTCTGGCTTCCAAAAGTATAAGAGAATAAATGTGTATTCTTTTAAGATTTGTGGTCATGCATTATAGCAACCTTGTGGCACTAACACATACTTTGAGACTGTATCTCCTGTTCTCATTGAACTTTTTCACCCTTTTTATGATCATATTTACTATCATATTAGAGTTAATATAACTAGCATGTATTAAGCAACTTCTTTGCTCCAGTATCAAAGTGCAAACACAAATATCTAATTTAAGGGTCACCATAATCCTATGAGGTTGATGCTCTTTTTATTCAGTTCACCAATTAAGACACCGATGCTCAGAGAGAATCCTGGCCAATGCCACACAGATAACAAGGGGTACGCCTGGAATTTGAACCCAAGAGGCTGCAAGAATCCACCCTGAGCCCCTTCATATACTTTCTCTTCAGGACTGATCTTATCCACTCACTAGAGAGATAGCAAAACTGTCCCCAGGAAGGCGGGTGACTTGTCCGAGTCTATCCAGTGATGTCTTCTGACTCCTGGTACCAGCATCTCCCCAACATGGCTGCATAATCTTAGCCAAAATGGGGAAATCTAGAACTTTTCTTTGAAAATTGAATAATCTCCTTGTCATCTCCCCAGAGAGCAAAAGAATTTGTCACCATGCAGCGCTGACAAGTGGCCATAGACCTGAAGTGCCTGCAGACTAAATCTCAGGACTGAGCAACGCCAGAGCCTTGGGAGCCACAGGCACTGTACAGTGCAATCTTTGTTTCCCTGCAGCTGTTATGCATGGCTTGTCTTCTCATGATATTATCGCCTCCACTACCAGCAACAATGTCTGTGCACATCACAAAGCCCCAAGGATGTGGTACCTGCTCACTGGAGTTAGCGCAATTACACCCAGAATTTACCGAGCAAGTGTTGTCTGGGTGCAGGGGACACTACTGTGATTTGAACAGATATTGCACCTCCCCTCCTGTAACCCAGACGCTGCAGGGACCACTTATCAACTGACAACTTTGCCCTGTTCACTCCATTTAGGCCTCACTTGCTCCAGTGACTGGAGGGACCCAACCCAGTAACACTCTGATAAGTGAAAGGTAAAACTCTATGCCTTACAGCTCCGAGCAAGAGGGAAGGGCGCCACAGAGGCCCACTGGGGTGGGGGCGGGGTACCTAAGGACAGAGTCACAGTAAGCTGGACCCGTGGGGGACAGCTAGCTTTATATGGCAAGCAAGTGGCATTGGGAGCAGCAGCTAGGTCGTGGGGACTCCCTGTGGATTGGTAGCTTGAATAATTTCCCAGGCCTAGGAACCAGGACCTGTCCTGAGTTGTCTGGTATCTGCCTCGTATGCAACTATAGCTGGTGCACAATGTCCCCGGAATTGGGGAGCCCTACAAAACAAGTAGCTGAGGTGGGGTTTTAATCAGCTGCTCAAGAAGAGGAATTGACCAGCCTCTTATCAGAGCCCCAAAACTAGATCAAGAAAGCAGTTAAAAAAAAAAAAAACCTATATTACAGTCACACCCTCTCTGAGTCAGATCTGTAAAATGTGACAACAGCAGTCACACCTTCCTGTCAGAACTGAATGAAGGTTGGAGAGAAAAGTGCAAAGCACCCATCGGAACCAGCACCCAGGAAATGTGTGAGAGGAGCCATCCCATGCCAGCACTCAAGCAAAAGTACCCATCGCTAAAAAGGTCCTGCTGGAAATACATGGGCCAGGTGTGCATCCTCCCCACAGAGCCACGCAGCCACTTCCCCACGCCCAAGTCGAAGCAGATTGACAGGGAATTGAGGGGCAGCAGAGACCGCAGTGACCCTCCTTCAGGGGCTATCCTGGAGAACAGCAGTCTACACAGTTCATGGGGAGAGAATGTGGAGCCTGGAGGAGCAGTACCTCCCTCTTGCTTAACATGGAGCATTTGCTCTCCATGGCCCCTCCCCCTCGCCTCCCTCCCTCACCCTTCTTTACTCTCTCTCCCTTATTCCCTTCTCCACTCCACCCTCCCTTGGTTTCTCTTTCTTTTTTTTCTCCCTCCCCTCTTCAAGCTGCCCCATAGTGGACATCTGCCATCTCGGCATCCAAGCGTCACGCCTGTTTCAGGAACTATCAGGGTCCACTGGAGACAAAGCCATTCCTCACACTAACCTGCCAACAGGAGGCGGGTCCTTTCCCACATGCCACTGCACAACCACAGCACGGACAAGTAGCTGAATCTTTCGGCGGGGCCCAGCTGTTCCAGCAGAGATCTTCTGGGCAGCGGAGTCAAGAGCTCGCTGGTTGGCACTGTGTATCCCTGAATGCTGGGCGACCTGTAACTCTGTACAGGGCACCTCCGTGGCTAAGCTGGGCTGGGCTTGATCTCTGCTCTCACCTGACCCGCTGCCTTCTCCACCTGGTCAGTCAGCTCCCAGTGCCCTTTCAGTACATCTGTTGTCCGCTTACAGTAACAGAAGCCAGCTGAGGCGAGCTCCACTCTGCCCATTCTTTCTCACTGAGGCAGGCATTCATGAGCCTGGTGAACCATCGACTCCCCTGCTCTTAATAAATAATTATATGAAATATTTATTAAGTATTTACCATATATCAGGCACAAAACGTGGTTGATCTCCAATATTCAAGGAATCCATGTTTTAGAATTCACCTACTTGCCAAAATTTATATATAACTTCACAATAAATATTTAGGGTGTTTCCTTGGTCACTCACAAACGTATACATATGGACAAAATGCTTGAGTCACCCAACATACACATCTCAGCTAACGTCAAGCAAGGTGACTTGGCCCTTCTGTTTCAGCTCTCACACTACAAACAAATGTCCTGCTCCTGGTCTATTTAATAGGGTATTTTTGCATTTTGTCCTTTTTTTTTGGGGGGGGGGGTAA
The DNA here is from genome assembly GCA_004027295.1 of Dolichotis patagonum. Lineage (NCBI taxonomy): Eukaryota > Metazoa > Chordata > Mammalia > Rodentia > Caviidae > Dolichotis > Dolichotis patagonum. The sequence continues at coordinate 16,027 of PVJX010023811.1, read as the reverse complement.
TTTCACTGCTTATCATGGCCCCAAGTGTAGTGCTGAATTGCTGTCCAGTGTCCCCAAGTATAAGAAAGTGTGATATGCTTTATGACAGTGTGATTAAAATATGTGGTGAATGTTTCAATTTTAAAAATGTATTACAGTAAAAGACACATTGCTATGAGTCCCCCTCAAAATTCTCCCCTTTGCCGAGACATATTTATCTCATCATTCTTGCTATTTTTTTTTTTTTTGTCCTTTTGACACAGAATTTCACTATGCAGTTCAGGCTGGCCTTGAATTCACTTTGGCCCAGGTTGACCTCAAACTCACAGCAATCCTCCTGCCTCAGCCTCCCAAGTACTGGGATTATAGGCATGAGCCACCACCCTTGGCCTGATGTCACTTTCTGAAGCAGTTCTGGAAGACTTCTTCTGTGGGTTTAGCTGCGCTTTCATGGCTGCCTCAGTGTCCCGAGTGAATTCAAAACACTTACCTTTCATGGTCATTTTGAATTTGGGGAACAGTCAGAAGTTGCACGGTGCCACCTGTGGTGAATACGGTGGGCGAGGACACGCTGTGGTGTTTTATGGGCCTGCCGTCCTGTTGGATGGCAGGTCCATAAAACACAGCAGCCGCTGTCACCATATTCTTTTTATACATCTCAAAAAGAATCAAGAAAGAGGACTTCCAGAACCGCTTCAGAACATGGGGTAAGTGTGTTCCAAACAAAGGCGAGTATTTTAAGGGAGACAGGTAGCAATGTGTCCTCTATTGTAATCAGTTATTCTAATTTAAACATTCGACATATTTTTAGCCATAGCTCAGATGTTAGATAAGCTTTGTTTATGCATAATTTGTAGCGCTGTTGGCCATGAGTTCAAATTTAAGGAGTCAACAAAATATACTAAATCAAGTATCTTTAAATAAATAACAAAACATAAGATAAGCTTAGGTCTTGATCAATTGACAGATGTTTTGCATCCAGAAGCCTGCAGGAATTCAGCCCTGTATGTCTCCTGGGAGCAGTGACTCAGTACGTGCTATGTGTTAGATCTAGAACGTACCCCCCAAAAGCCCATATGTGTGCAAATGGATCCAGTCATGGGGATGCCGTTCTCATCAGTAGATGAACCCACTTCAGAGCTCACAGCTGAATGTGCGACGTGGAGGTGGGGTCTGGCTGGAAGAGGGGCCCCTGGAAAGGCACATCCCACTCCCCGGCTCCTCCCTTCTCTCTGCTTCCTGCCCTCCACAACATAACAGCTTGCCTCTGCTCATGTCCTCCACCGTGCTGCTTCTGTGTTCGAGACTGCTAACCATGGACATAAACTTCTGAAACTGTACAGGGAAATAAATCTCTCCTCCTTTAAGTTGTGGGTGTCATATACTCTATCTCATTGACAAGAAAGTGACTATGACAGACTTACTATGAAAAATAAGGAGAATGGACTGCTCGTGACATAAATCAACCCATTTTAATTAAGCTACAACCGTCTTAACTAGGAAGATAACATTACTTTCTTATCTCACAGTAAAAGAGGAACTGAGGCACATGACTCTTCCAAGGTCACAGTGGGCAGACTGTGGGGAAGGGAGGGCCTGGCTTGGGGACATAAGCGCTCATGCTGACTACATTGCTCTATCAACTTGCTTTTCTCTATTGACAATTTCTCTATTGACAACCCAGCACTGTGCAAAAACCTCAAAGGCAAGTAGAAGTCAGGAGGAAGCCCCAGACCTGAGGACAGTACCCCAATAAGGAGATTAGGAGAAGCTGGGGCCCCTTGAGGTGACCTAAAGGATGTGGTACTCACCACAGCCATCACACCAGGGCCACTGACACTAGGGCTGTGAGTCTGTTTTAATAGCTTTGGAACATTCATATCCTATCTGTCAGAACAAGCCTGAAGCTCTTTGGTGGCACCAACAGCCCCTCCTTGTACTGCCCATGGTGTGGATCCACATGCCGTGGAGTTCAGTAGGTTGGGAAGCATTTCTGGCCTTACCAGCTGCCCCTGAGTTTTCCTCAGATGCCACAGGATCAGCCAGCTGCTTGTTTCCCACCCCTGTACGTCACTCACTCCAAAATCCCTGGGAGCATCAATACCCATTCTGACCTTCACCCAAACAACACATCTTCTCCCAAATCCTAGGTCATCCAATCTATCATGAGTGACACTAAGACCAGGATTAAGCATCTGGCTCTACCTATTAATAGCTGTGTAGCCTGGGATAAGGTCTTTACCTTCTCTTGGCCTCCACTTCCATAAAACAAGGTGAGATTAGAGCAGGTATTTTCTAAAGTTTTCCCTAGGCCAACTCTACATCTATCTTCTCCACAGACTCTCCTCTCCTCCACTTCTCCCCATCTCTACAGATGCTATGCACATATGAACCCCGATGGCCTGAAAGAGGCCTTTACCTAGAAACTTAAGAGTCTGGCTGGACAAAGGAGATCACATGACTGCTAATATTCACATCTTCTAAATATTTCTTTGGCTGATGCATAGGTCCACTCCGGAGGATACTAAAAACCATAAACTCGCTTTATGGTTGACGGTTAGGATGTGGAATGCATCTTCTTCCTTCTTCCAGAGGAAGAAGATGAGAACACTAAAGCATTCTAAACTCAGAAGGCGAGAGTTCCTTGCAATCATGAGCATGAGATTTAATTTTAAAATTCAATTGATGCTTAATGTCTAGTCTTTATGGTGAGTAATTCACTTATATCAAATAAAAAATGAAATAGATCTCCAACTCAAGGGTTTCAAGACACCAGGACTCCTGTTAAAACTCCCAGGGTTGATTTCACCTCACACAAGGCATTGTGACTCAAAAAATATTAAATCCTAATGATCCAAGACCAAGCAAAGCCTGATGGATGACAGAGATGAAGGAGGTCAGTCCAGTTCCACCTTCGTAGATGGGCACTTTCTCTCTCTCCTCCTCCTCCTCCTCCCCACCTCTCCAAAGACAGCAACTCACAACCTTCTCATTGTACCTACGATCTCTTGGTTTCCCCACACTTCAGAGCAGTACAAAGCCCGCCTATTTCCGTGGCGCAGGGTGGGGGGGACACAACACTGCGTTTAACCTCCGCAGCCAGATCTCTGGTGGGCCTGGCTTCCTTCTCACATTGGTCATCGTGCGTCTTTCTTAGGCCTCAATGTCCCCATCTGTGAAGGGAGCATAAGAGAAGTACTTTCCTCTCAGGTGCATTAGGGCAGTGCTTCTCAGCTCCCTATGAACCATTTTGGACTCCTGTTAAAAAGTAAAATTCTGCCCAGCAAGACTTGGCTCTATTGCTTACATGGCAGAGCAAGATCTTAACAGACTAATCATCCCAGCATAAGAACAGTGAACAATGAGCAATATACAAAATGCAAAAATCAGTTACTTTATATCCCTGAAGTGAGAACAAGATGGGGACAGGGAGTCAGATGTTAGAGAAAGGAGCACCATGGCTGGAGCATCTCATTTTTGCTGCTCTCATCTGAGCCATGGTTGTGTGAGAGAGCAGAGCAGCTAAACCTTCATAGAAAGCCTTTCAACTTTCTGGCCTGCAAAACCATAGAATGGAGTCCAGGGGAGCCATAGCCATAGTGAGGGACAATTACAGAGAAGAGAGAGAAAAGAAGGCATACCCCAAACTTTGGGTACAGACAGTCCAAATCCCTAGCTAACTCCTTGACTATGCCTCATAGAAGAGGTTCAGCGCTGGTTACAGATAAGGCTTAAAGAGTTAAACTAAGATTTTTAACTACCGCCCACACAGATGAGCTAGCATTTACAATTAACAAACTTAACTGCTTGCTAAAACACAAACATCGACACTCTTTGGAGCAACATAACATAATCCATAATCTCTACAACAAACCATCTGCAGCAACCAGAAAAAACTGAAAATTTCTTAACGTGTAAAGAACCAGGAAGATACAACCCATTGCCATCTTCCATTTTCAAGGGAAAAAACAATTAACAGGAGCAAAGTCTGAGATGACCCACATGTTGGAATTATTAGATAAGGATTGAAAGCAATTACTGTAACTATGTCCAGTTACGTAAAGAAAAATATGCTCTCAATCACTAAAACAATCTCAGCAGATAAATAGAAAATATGGAAAAGAATCAAACAGGAAACTTTAAACTGGGAAATACAAAAAGAAAGTTCAGCAAACTTAAAGATAAATGAAGATAAATGATTCTTAAGAAGAAAGAAAAAGATCGAGAAATAAAATGAACAGACACTCAAGAACCTCTGGAACAATATCCAAAAGGCAGCTGGAGTCAAGAAAAAGAGAGAGAGAGAGAGAGGCAGGAAAATGTATTTGAAGAAATAATGTCCGTAAGCTTCCCAAACTGAGGATTTAGTAGATTAGAGAAAGGACTGAGATTCTTCCCTTATGACAAACTTCTATATAGTACAGACAGACCACACTTTGAACTGACCTAGTCTAAATCAGTACATCCAATAGGAATTTCTGCAATGTGGGAATGTTTTATGTCTTCACTGTCCAGTACAGCAGCCACCAGCCACAATGTGGCTATGAAAACCTGCAATGTGACACTAAAGTTTAATTTTACTTAAGACAGACCTAAATTTGCAAAATCGCATGTGGCTATTGGCTGCTATATTGAATGATACATGTCCCAACGGTTCGACGCAATGGTACTTCCCAAGGACTCACATGATGCCCAGCATGAAGTAGCTCTCACCACGAGCTCACTGTTGTCATCAGCAGCGTCACTGTCACCAAGATCCACCTGTTTCATCACTTCCCTCAGGATCGTCCCTGCGTTTTGCCCCACACCATTCCTCATACCTCCCAGCTCCTTCAACCACCTAATTGTGACTGGCAACATTTTTGCACTGTTTTCATCTAATGTGGGGAGATGCCTTCTCTCTCACCCCAATTCCCTTATTTTTCTCATGGGTCAAATAATTTTAGCCCCCTTCGATGAAAGCTGGGGTCACTCACTATACACAAATGAGTCCCCGACTTACAATGTTTCCATTGACCTTTCGACTTTGCAATGGTGCAAAAGCAACGTGAACTCAAGAGAAACCGTGTTACAAATTTTGAGTTTAGATCCTTCTCCCAGCCTATCACGTGCCCCACAATTACCAGGATAAACAACTGGTGCTCTACAGGGACTGTGTTGCCGGCACTTTTTTGCATACAGACATGCAATAAGTTACACATGATTCTCAATACTTTATCATAAAATGGACTTGGTGTTAGATGATTTTGCCCAACGATAGGCTAGTATAAGTATTCTGAGCTTGTCTGAAGTAGATCAGACTGAGCTATGAGGTTTGGCAGGTTAGGGGTATGAAATGTGCTTTCTAAGTATGTTCTGATAAACAACAGGTTTATCAGTATGTTAGCACCATCACCAGTCAAGGAGCAGCTTGTGTTTTAAAAGATCCTTCACCCATTCACAGAAATCTCCTGAGGCTCTTGTTCTTTGCTTGTAAAGCACAATTAGCCCAGGCACCGAGGCGCCTTCTGTCCCACTCCGCTGGTTCTTGTCGAGTCCCACACGCTCAGTGGATGCGATCATCTAGACAGCTCAGCTCTGCCCTGGGAATCGAGTCTTAGCCACAGGATAGACAGAGTAGACGCAGGGGAGCTGGTCCCTCACCATCACCTAAGCTCTTTGCATTTCTAGACCTGCCGTCCAGATATTCTTTGATTCTACGAGACGCTCCCACCAACGCTCTTGCCCCAATTAGCCGGGAGCTTGATGACCCAGTGTCCTGTTTTCCTAAGCCCAAGCTTTATTAAGTAGCCCAAAAAGGCCCAGATCCCATTGTCACAGGACATAAGCGCTCACAGACTGCGAGAAGGAGAGGGGACTCAGCTGACCACCTCCTGACCTGCTGGGCAAATCCTTGCAGTCTCTGTCAAGCCATTGACACCTTCAAGCAGGACGTTCTCTGCCTGCCAGTGAAACTGCCTCCGTGAGTTTTGACCAGCGCTGCCACTCCCAAGGTGTGTAAGCATGAGCAGATCACGGAACTTCTCTGCGCCTTGGCACGTGTGTGTTTCCACTGCGTGTTCTAAGTGGTGATGTATATAAAACACCTGACACGTGTGCACTCTACTGTAAGTGCTATCGATCATAAACAGTCACCATAGTGTATATGGAAACAAAATTACTCAAACCCAGTCGCCTCAATTCACAGAACCCAAGTTCTTTGACCAGGGAGACCCCTCTGGGTCTACAGTTCCTAAGAAAATAGGCCCAGGGCACCTCAATAAGTCACCCAGAGTGGCACGACTGACACCCACTGTGCAGGGCTTGAGAGTCATCATCTCTTGCCAGCTGGAAGATCTTTGACCCCCACTTTCGATGCTGTCACCAGGATCCAAAAGCAGAGTTGAGGCCACCAAGATGCTCAACAGGACAGAAAATTGTTTCTTGTGGCAGGAGAAAGAAAAGGAAATTACCTGGTCCAGTGCTCCCAGATTCCATCTCGAATGTGTCCATCACCCAGCACCTCGACGAGCAATTGCACACACAGTTACTGAGATGGGACTCAAATGAGACAATGCCACCTACATCTGGGAAACAGAATAACTCACTCTGCTAAGATTGGTGGTAGGGGGCCGGGGATTTAGCTCAGTGGTTTAAGCGCCTGCCTGGCAAGCGTGAGGTCATGAGTTTGATCCCCGGTACCAAAAAAAAAAGATTGGTGGTAGGGCCCTACATTTATAAATCCCTCCAAAAAGCAGATACTATACTATTCCCTGGACAGGTTCAGATGAGGCATCCTTTCTTATTCCAAGCACAATTAAAGCTCCCTGGAATGGCAGACTTGGAAAGGGATGAGATTGCAAACTCAGTTGTCACAGGAAACCATGTCACTGCATGGAGAGGGATGGTGGGGACTGTGAGGACCTGAAGGACACAGACGAGTCAGGAGAAATCCCCGACTTATTATCAAACAGTAATTGCCACATGGGAGGTAAATCCAGGGTTTCCCATCCCACATCCATCAATTACCAGGTGTGTGACTTTGATTAAGCCACTTAACTTCTCTGCCACTTGATTTCCTCTTCTGTAAAATGAAAATAATAATAATAATGCCTATGTTGCAGAGTTAGAGTGGAAATTAAATGAATTATCCACTGAAGTACTTAGAACATTAATTATATCATAATAAGAACTTAATAATTGCTAGCTAATATTATTAAGTCAATGGTTGGGAGAGAAAGATTCTTGAAGCAAAAAAAAAAAAATAGGGACAAAAGTATTCAAGTGTTTGTCATAAAGAGAGGTTAAGTGCATGAGATAAGACAAGGTTGACCAAAAGTCTTTCTCTTTGCCACGAATGCTAGCAACCTTGGGATTCTTCCAAATACACCCAAATTTGATACTCAATTGTGTCTTTAATTTATTAAAGTTTGGGCAACTAATTAATTCTTATGTTATGCAGTAGAGTTAGTGAGTGAAGCATTTGCAATTAAGGAGTCCTAGGGATAGAATAATGGGGCTCTTAGTGAGAGGAAACTTGGGTGTCATTGTTCTAAAACCAGAATGCAGAAGATTTGGGCTTAGCGTCAAATGTGCTTAAGTCTCTGATTTCATTATAATCAATCATGGAAGATGCTGGTGAGCCAACCGTTTCCTTGTATTTACAAGTTTTTATTTATGAGAGAAAACTCATAAATAAAAAAGAGAAAAGCAAGCATTTATCCTGCTCTTCTTAAAGAACTGAGCCTCAGGCTAGCCAAACAGTAGATAATACTTATAAATATATTCCAGGAAAAAAGTGAACACAGAGTTAGAGCATTAGAATGCCGCCCTTTTGAACCATCTATACAATTAATAGATTTATGCACTGAGCATCAATAGCTGTGAATATCACAAAAACTATACTACCTACCATGACACAGTCTTCCAAGGAGAAAGGAACATAAGTCTGATAAAGCCCTTAGGTACAAATTTGCAATGAAAGCCAAGGGTAGAATATGTTAACAGAACCAAAAGAATATAAAATACAGACTGGGGGACTCCTCTGGGGAAAACAACCCTGTCTCTTCAACAATACACTTCAAGGACAAAAGGAGTTATAAGGGAAACTATAGATTTAAAAAGGCAGCATTATCAGTCTAATGCAATGTAGGGACTTTATTTGCATCCTATGGTAGACAGACAAACAGCGTCCAAACATGTCCATGCCCTAAACCCTAGGACCTGTGAACATGTTGCCTATGGTAAAGGGGGGCTTCGTATGCATGGTTAAGGCTAAGTATCCTGACAGGGAACATCATTCCAGATCATCTAGGTGGGGGCACATCAGTCTTTCAAAGTATACAATCTTTCATGTCAGAAAGAGATATGACTACAAAAGAAAGGCCAGAGACATGAGAGGCTGCTGATTTGGGGAGGGGAGGAGATGACCATGACCCAAGAAGATGAACAGCCTTAAGGAGGACAATACAGAGAAACAAATTCGCCCAGACACTCTACAAAGGAACATCCTGGCTGACATCTTGATTTTAGCTCATTAATACCCACGGCCAACTTCTGACTTTCACAATCAGAAGTTCATTTATGAATTCATGGTAATTTGTTAAGCAGTGATAGAAAACTACTATAGACCAAACCATGCAAATTAAGTGTGTGTGTGTGTGTGTGTGTGTGTATTTTTACAGACATTCACAGAAGAAAGACAGGGCAGGAGAAAGAGTAAAACTAAGCAAGGATATGGCTTCAGCTAGAGACTAGCTCTGGTTCAGTCCCACAAGGAGCTCAGGAGCATGAATTTCACAGCAAAGAGATACCACCTAGAAGCAAGGAATATGAAATTCACTCCCAGAATTATTCCGCTTCCCAGGGAAGCAGCTCTCATCCACATAAGCATTTCAGTGGAGCAGGAAAGAGCCCTGCGCTCTCACACTCCCCGCTCACAACAAGAGGGGTGGGTCTAAGCAAGGAAATGGGAAGAGTAGACAGCTATTTTAGACAGAATATGGCTTAAGCATCATCTCCTACAAGGACTACATAGCTTTTTATTACTTAAAAATTATTTTGCACACCTATCACCTTGTCAGAGCCTCATGAAAATACAGCCTGTGGAGGAGTGAGAAGAGGCATTATTATTTCACACGATGGTATGGATGAGCCTCTGTGTAATTACACTCCATCTGAGAAGGCAAATGAACCCAGTGCGTAGTATATCCTTCCATTTACACAAAATTATTAAAAGTGAAAACAGGGGCAAAAAACAAATCAGTGTGTCATCTGGAGGAGATTAAAAAGAGGCACGAAAGACAATCAAAAGAAAAAAAAACCAAGGATAGGTGAGTTCACTGTCTCAATTGTAGTGACAGTCTCATGGGTATGAGTCAAATTCATGAAATCCTAAGCTATAAACACTGGCAATTTAATCACACATCAATAAAGCTGTAAAATGAGTTTAAGAAAAGAAGGCACATTTCACAAGTATTATCATATATGAGACTCAAAAAACTGCAAAAGAACTTAAACATACACTATCATCACTATATGTACAAATAGGGAAACAGAGTCAAAAAGTGTCACTGGCTCCAAGATACAGAGTTGAAAAAGAGCAGAACCAGGACTCCAATCTGGGAGCCTTGTACCAATTTCGGTGCTATAGCCAGAAACCAAGGTGGCTGACATGCTTAGCTGGCCCCTCACCTTCTCTTTGCCCCAGCTGGTGGGGGCCAGAGAGCTCAGGGCCAGTTCTGAGGCCACGGAATACCTGAGGGTTAAGAACTGAGCTCAGGAATCAAATGGCCAGGGTTCAACTCCTAGCTCCATCAAACTTGGTTGTGAACCTCGGTTACCTCCTCCATGAAATGAGAATTATGGCAATGCACACTGCTTAAGGATTTTGTGACCCATCACGGACCTGGGCCTGGCACTCAAGTAATGGAAGACTTGATTTATCATCATGGCACTTCCCTTGTTGGGAGAAATCTTTCATCTCCCGCAGGCATCTTTGATTACAGCTCAACCTCCAGGAGAACCCCTTCCTTCCTCTCCTCTCCACCAAAGCTAATCTCATGGCCACATCAGCAGAACTCGCTAGAGACTTACTCAAACCCAGGTTGCAGTTCCTCAGGCAAAGTGCATGCTCTGGGGTGACAGAATTGTGAAGAGTGTGGAAGACCTCATTAATAATCCCAAGGGAAACTGGGAGGTGGCCAAGGTCAAATGAGCTGTACTGATGCTCTGTGATCAGCTTCCCTGAAAACTGGTCCTCGCCTTCTGCTATTTCCTTGAAGCTTCCTTGGGTGGGGGCCAAGGAACAAGCTATCCCCTCAGCGCTGGAGGGAGGAAGCAGAGCTTCTGACCTAGAAGTACATTCAAGACTCAGGGCCAAAGTCCAGGGAGAACTTCAATTTGGAGAAAAGCTATCTTCAAGCCACCCAACATCTACAAGGGGTCAGTAATTCATAGTTCAATACGAGAGGACTTTCCACCTGGTACAGAGAAATCAGGTTATGTTAAACATGAATCCTGGCCTGTATATGGCAGCTGTGTGGCTGGGACACAGCCATTCAAAAGGAAAAGGAAGTGAGGGGGGCAACAGTGAGAGGCCTTGGAAGTCTCAGGAAGTAAGTCTAGGTGGTCCCTAGAGATGCAGGAAGCTGCTGGTTAAATCTGAGCTTTGGAATGATCGCACTTGGCACTTGAAAGGATTGAATGAAGACTGGCTGGCAAATGGCTGGTCCAGTTTCTTTCCTAGGGAAAGAGGCAAAACCCTATTCCTTCTTGGGTACATAACACTGTATCTAGGACACAAGCTGGGGACGAACAGACCTACACTCTCTCTCCCTCTCTTTCAGGGTTCAAGACAAGAATTCTTAAGAGATTATGCAGGTCAGGGCCACTGTTTGCAAATAACAAAGCCAGCATAGCTGTAAAGGGACTGGCTGGCTCACGGAAACCTACTGAGCAAGGGTCAGGGTGGGGCTGACCTCCGGAATACAGCAGAGAATCAGCAGTCCCACTGCTATTCTTCTCTCCACCTTTAATCTCTGATGCTCTCTGCTTATTGGTTGCATGCTCTCAGACTGGCTGCCTCTGTGAGAATTACAGTATGGCTGCCAGCAGCACCTGGACACATGGCCATTTAACTCCACAGCCAGAGAGAAAGTAGGATTTTCCCGTTCTTCTTGACCCACCCCCCAGTACCCAAGGGAGAACTCTGATTGGCTGACTTGAGTCATGTGTCCATTCCCAACCAATCACTGTTGAATACTAAAGAATATACTGACTTTTTATATTGGTGGGTGGAATGAGACAGCTGACAGTGCAAAAAGGTCTGTCTGAAAAAAGGAAGACTGCTGAAATGAGATAATAAATATCTGTTTATGGCCCTGAAGCAAGGCCAGCAGACTGCTATAGCTGCTGGTTTCAAACAGGAGCCTAAAGAGAATTCTTTCTGTGGTCTGTTGGCCATTTCAAAAATTTGGAAATGTAATGGTCAATTCATCAGAAAGACATTGCAGGTGAGTATGGCAGACTTTCGGGGGCCTGCAGGAGAGAGACTCTGGCGCCTCGGGACCTGCACCATGCGGTTGACTTGGGGTGCCAGGAGAACAAGGAGCTCCTGCCCTCTCTGGGGGGCGGCTGTGAGTTTGGCAGACTTTCGGCAGCCCGAAGGAGAGAGACCCTGGCATGTCGGGACCTGCACCCTGTGGTTGACTCGGGGTGCCAGGAGAACAAGGAGCTCCTCCCCTCTCTGAGGGGCAGTTGTGATCTTGCTGGCACGCAGGCTGAGAATCAAACATCTCGTGTTGTCCTGTCCCCTGTCCTATGTGCCCCCTCCCCTTAGCAAGTGGGAGCCAGTTAACTACACATGTTGTGAAAAGATTGGCTATGTTATTTAGTATGAGCTCCCCACATGCAAAGATATGGACAACCATTTGGAAGAAAACCAGAGACAATATGACAGATAGTGAAGATCTCTGGCTGTCTAGCTTTGAAATTTGTGCTTTCTTATGTCCCGTTCTGTTCTGTTTTGTTGTGTTTAATTTTACCCTTTCAAATAAAATTTTAAATAAATAAATAAATAAATAAATATCTGTTAAAGGGGACTCAAATGTCCATTAGAGGTGGTTCAAACCCCATATCCAGAGAAATAGCCAAAGAAACAAAGTTAATGTACTTAGGGCCCAAACGCCTAATCCTGCCTATATCCTACATCTTTGAGAGCTGCGGGTCGGTCATCCTACAGTTCTCTCCATGAGTTGAGGGTCCCAAGACCCCATGACAGATGGAAGAGAAAGCCTTCAACATATAGGACTTATAGAAGACGTCAACATATGCTTGAGTACCAAGGCACAAGTGGAGGTCAGATGGCCAGGACTGGGGATCAGGGATGAAGATTACGAGTCACGTAGAGGGTAGAAATGACTCAGGGTTAATGTACTGACCATGTACTGGGTCCTGAGCACCTTTCTAACGCTTTTATCAGTGTTCACACATTCAAGTCACTTGAGAAGTTTCTGAGACAGGTAGCAGTATTCTTTTCTATAAAGAAACAAATTCTTACTTTATAAATAAGACTCAAGGTCATACCAACCCAGTTCTTCCTCCAGAGCCCTGACCTTAGCTATGACCTTGTCCTGCTTTGCACGCATAGTTAGTAATTCTGTCCCAGGATCCCATAGACCACAAGCCCACAGATGCCAAAAGCATCTTGGTTTTCTTCCACTCATTTCTTTGCTGCCTTAGAGTCAGATGACAAACTGCCTTGGGGCAGTTGCAGGGAATGGCCCTAGTCCACCTCCCAACCTTCCCTGGCTTGGGTCTCTGGCTCAGATATGGCACCATCTTGATGCTGCCTTCCCAGGCTGGCATGTTCTGACAACAGGCTGGTAATTGGAAGCCACTGACAAATCATCGGCCTCCTCCATGGCTGACAGTCGCAGCCTCACTTAGCTCGCTGCTGAGGGAGGTCTGATGCATTTCAGCTCCGGCTGGAAATCTGATCCAATCTGGAAAGTCACTCGACCACAGCAGCAACCCAAAGGAGCAGCTGAACACCCTGTCACCACACCCCACCCCACCCCATCCAGGTCCCTGCTGTCTGCCCTTCCGGAGGGATTTGAAAGGATCCTGGGAACAGTGAAATGGGCTTCAGTCTGCAGAGCCTTGACCTGGGAGGGAGCACGAAGGGGTAAAAGATCTAAAAGAATACAGATGGTACCTTAGTGCTGCTCAGGTTACATCTCCACTCACCAGGTGACTTTGCATGAATCATTCACCTCCCCTGGGCAATGTAGTTTAGGCACGGTGCTCATATCAGAGTCAGATCAACCCATGGAATCCCAGCTCTGACTCTACCAGATGGATGACCTTGGACCTAGCACCTGCCCCTGAGAAATTCTCTAAATCTCAGTTCCTCCATCTATCAAATGGGCACAAAGACCCACATCCCCTGCAAAATTGTAGTGCAGAACAGTTGGGATAACTAACATTGCAGAGGTGCCTCCTCACTTTATGCTTGTGGCACAACTTTCGCCCCCATTTTCTAGATAAGGAAACTGAGGCTCAGAGAGGTACAATGGCATTCCTGAGGTGGAACAGCTGGCAAGAGAAAGAACGTGAAGTCAAACTCAAGCATTTTGGCTCAGAGCCCTTGCACATGGCCACTCCAAGCTGAAATCAACCACAAACAGAAGCCAATACTCCCCTTTCCCCAAATTTTCCAAACATCCTTCCAGCCTGGCCCATCTATCTACTCAAGTCGGCAGGCAGGCAAGGAGACTCATGAGCCTTGGCTTCCAGGATCTCTGAATACAGCTCTTGTTTCCTGTCCCAAAAGAGCCTGATTCTCAGAAATACAGGCCTGATTTTAGTTTGCTACTGAATTGAATGCATTCAAACAATGCTTGGGGCTTCAGAAAGGATACCCGGAAGACGCCTGCCCCTCGCAGCCTCCATAGTGGGTTCTCCCTGTCTCCTCACATTTGCTGGTTCTTGCTTCTTCCTGACAGAATCATTATTCCTGATCATTCTCCCCTTCCATCCCTGCTGCCTTCCCAACTCGATGATTCCCAAGAGTGCCAAAGGGAGCGTGCTAGCAAAGGCAGGGTCAGACACCCAGACATCCACTCCCAAAGGTGAGCGTCTCTGCTGCAAGGTGGTAGGGTTCATACCTGTACCTCTCCAGGGCTGCAGAGGCCCCCAGAACCAAGCACAGGCCTTGGCTTCTGGAAGGCACTGGGCTCAGAGTGGTTAAATGCATAAGTAAACGTCAGACTAGTACAAGTACTAGTGCTACTAATTATCATTGCCCACGTTAACCAAGTCCCGAGGGTGTGCTGGATGTTTTACAAACATCTCATTTGATTACTTTGCCTCTCTGCAGATGAGGACATTGGGGAGCACAACTGTACCTCCTCCTTCCTCCATATAGAACTGGGAGCCAGGAGAGGAAGCAGCCCCTGAGAACTTCCTCCCACAGCACCCGCGGCAGCTGTCCTGGCAGCGTCTCCTACGTGCCAGCTTCACCACCCGCACTATCTCGGATCCACACTCCAGGCTCGGGATGAATATTATTATCCCTAGTGTGCAAATGAGGGTCTCAAGAGTCAGGAAGTTTAAATGTATCACTTCTGTCTTGCAGAGCCAGGATTCAAACCCAAAGCCCCGTGCTGAACCACGATACCACTTTGACTGTGCCCTCCCTTCCTGCAGCTGGTGGGAACTGAAAGGGAAAAGAAACTGTTTGCGCAGGGACTTACTTAGGCCACCGAGACAAGGGATTCTAATCTCAGACCCCTTCATCAGTGCCCCGCACTTGGGAGAGGGGGCCTCACCCCATCCTCACAGCCTGCTGCAACCCCTCTTCTTGGACCTCCAGTCTCCCAGTCAAACTGTTGGTGTTGAATGTCCACCCTCCAGGAATGGGCAGGGGGGCTGAAGTAGAGAGAGGGTGCTCACCATCCTCTCTGGAAACCTACGTCCTACCAGATGGAGAGGAATAAGTGGTCTCTAACAAAGAAGTGGGAAAGGAAGACAAAGACACAACTGACACTGACAGCCGGGTCAGAGAATGTATTGTTGCCAGGGCAACGGAAGAGGAAAGGGGACTGTCGGAGAGCAGAAATCAGACTGTCGCATCTATACTGAGCATCACTGTTCTGTATTATAGTGGAAGAGATTATGTACTTTGTGAGTTATCAAAACAGAAAGGTGGTCACCGCATTTTAAGTGAGTATCCCAGGATGGAAAATATCATGGACAGTTTATTAGTTAGGGTCCGTGGGATAGTTGGGTTACCTCCCAAGTAGCATTCTACCTGACTCATAGGGCTCTGATTTCGCTCTACTGAATAAACATGTTTGGAGCCTGGCGCCCTGGAAAGTGACTGTGGTGTGGGGAGCCACGGCCACCCCAGGGCAGGGAAACCAGAAGAAAGAGTGTCTCCTGAGATCCGCGCCATGCTGGAACTTAGGGCGCCAAGCCAACCAGTAAGCAGCCTGCCGCCCTGGAAGGTGACTCTGGTCTGGCAAGCCGCGGCCACCCCAGGGCGGGGAAACCAGAAGCAAGAGCGTCTCCTGAGATCCGCGCCATGCTGGAACTTAGGGCGCCGAGCCAACCAGTAAGCAGCCTGCTGCCTACCGGGTCTCGGGCTTAGAATCAAACATACCACACACACCCCTCCCCCATAACAATTGGGATCCAGGGATCTAGGTATCTCTTAGGAGGTGACCATATTTGGTACAGCAAGTCGGGGGAGTTTCCTTCTACTATCTCTGAAGGCAGATATTTTTATCACCGTTTTGCTTTGTCCTGATTAATGGTGTTGCTCTATTCAATACTCTGTGTTGATGTGTTCTATAATGTTGTGTATTCCTTTGATTTTGCTGTACCTAGTAGAAGAACAGCTATTGTGAAGACAACGAGATATACAATGTTGCCTGTTACTGTTGTCCTGGTGACCTGCTGTGATGTTCTGTGCCAATTTCACTATACTGTCTCAATTGGCTTTATTCCATCCTTTTTTTTCTGTTTGCAGCTTCACTGTGTGTTCACTTTGTTTGCCTTAATTTTG